>CAJVQA010004929.1:0-16858 GCA_910591915.1 Cetraspora pellucida
AATTTAAAAAAGTAGATCAGAGCTAAAAAAATGCAAAAATGCAGGCAAATTTATCTGTGTTAGCCTACAATCTAAGGGATAGCAATATCTAGATCAGCTATAAAAATATATATAAAAGGCTTAGAAAGATTTACTTTGAGGATAAAATAGTCCTAAGATTGAGATAATAATCTGAGCATCTGTGTATAATTTAGTGAGTTAATACAGATTACAAGTTTAGAGGATTTAAAGTGAAACATCTAAGCAAGGGTATTAGATATAGTAATAAGTAGAGAACCTTCAGATAGACTTTTTAAATAAATAATATAAAAAAGTTATACATGTAGCCAATTGTACTCTTTTCTGTAGTGATTCATTGAATTATATTACTAATAAGTTATTAATAAAAGTCAATAAACTAAAGAGATTACCTTAATACCAAAAAAAAAAAATGATCATGATTATATTTTAATTTAATTTATATAAAAAAATAAATTTTGAAAAATTTTGTCAATTTTTTTTTTTTTGTAACATCAAGCTTATATTGTTTTATTTAGTTTAGTTTATATTATTAATACTTATTTTATAGATATAACATTTTATTAACAATAATTTATTAATATGTTTAATTATTTTATTAACAAATTTATTTTATTAACAAATTATTTTATTAAAATTCATTTATTAACAAAGTTGTTGTTATTAAGATCAAATTAAAATTAGAGCTAAGCTAGTAAATTTATAAAAAAAACTTGTATATAAAATATGTTTTAATAAAATAAACTATTGGTAAAATAAACTTATTAGTAAAATAATTATTAATAAAATAAATACATATATTAGTAAATTATTATTAGTAAAATAGTATTTTTATAAAATAAGTATTAGCAAAATAATATAATATTATATAAAATATAAGAAATACAAATTAGTATCAGAATTTACATATATATATAACTCTCTTTTATAAATCTTTTGACCAAAAAATTATAGAAAACAAAATTATAAAAAACATAAAAGTGCACAAACTAACAATACTTTTAGTACTAAAAAAACAGACAAAAAAGTGTAAACTACAGATAATCAAGTTGTAAAACAGAAAAAAAATTTAAACAACAACAGATAATAATATAAAAACAAAAAGTTTAAATAAAAATCTAAAAAAATCTTAGAAAAAATAAAAATTCTTATTGATCCTGTTTGGCAAATTTGTTAGTTACATAGAAACAAATAAAGTAACAATATATATATGTAAAAAAACAGTTGAGTAAAAATATATAAATATAAATAAAAAAAATATTTAAGTATAATATTGAGTATATATATATATTTTTTTCTCTTAAGCAGTCATGCTAGTACTTTATTAAGATTTTGAAATTACATTTGCAATTATATAAATATCTCTAACAACTAAGCCCAGAATCACCTGGTCACCTTAATGGTACCTAAGTGCAACCTGCTGCATTACTTTAAGCAAAAGTAAGCTATTCATCTAACTACTTAAAGTTTATAATAAAAGGGTCTTCTCTTTTTCATAACAAGCTTTAAAATTGTTTTCTGTGCTTTTTTTTTTATTTGTTTTTCTTTCCTTTTCACTTTTACTTTTCTTTCTTCTATGGCTTGCCGATTTGGCTTTTCTTTTTTACTTGATATTTTTTTTTTCTTTTTTTTTATCCTATTCATTATTCCTTCATTTTTCTCCTATTCACTAATCTTCTCACATCAAATCCTCTATACTTGTTTATAGAATGTATTCCAGGCTGTTCTTGCTATTGTATTCATAAACTGCTGTCTTGATTTTGTACTTAGGAGCTGCCTCAATCTGTCTTGTGTTTTTTTTAAAATGAAATCTTTAATTAGTGCCTCTCTTATTTTAATTTTCTCTGCTTTTGTTTTTCTAAAAAGTGCTGTATATAATATGTATAAGAGAACTTGAACTTTTTCTTCTTCCTTTAACCTCTTTCAGGCTGTTGCAATGGTCACTTTTTGTATTCTTTTCTACAGATTTCTTTGTCTCTTATATGCTGCCAAATATGTCTGTGTTTCTTTTATTTTATCTTAACACACTTGGCATTCTGTTATTGTATATACATCTGGTCTTCTTTTGTTAAGTTCTTCTAGGGTTGAAAGTTTATCTATTATGTATTTTATAAATGCACTTCTTCTGGCACTATCTCTTCTTGTTGTATAGTATACTTCTTTAGATATCTTTAGTCTATTCTAAAAGTATGTCTAATCATAAATCATAACTTCTGTTTTTGGTTCTAGACTCCTAATTGCTTTTGTTTCTTTTTATTTTTATATCTAACTTTGCATTCATTATTAATTTGCATAGCAGTCTTGCTAGTATGTTAGTACATTTGTTTTCTCACTCTAAGCAGTACTTTATCTCTTCAAAACTGACTTTTTTGACCTGTATTATTTCTTTACTCATTGCATCTTTTTTTGCTAGATTATCTGCTTTATCATTTTATTTATCTTTACTGTAACTCTTAATTTTAACAAACTCTATTTGAATGTTCTTTGTCATAATAAGCTCTCTAATTTTCATTATCCATATTGTATTCTTCTTTTTGAGAATCTTATTTTTACATACTTGCTCTAAATCTCTACTAATGTTTCTTATTGCTGCATTACTATTTGTATATATTTTTACTTGTTTTTCTCTTGGTATCATTAGAATTGTGGCCTATATTGCCACTAACTCAGCCATTGTTGATGTTTGTCATTCTTCTAGACCTAATGTTATCTTCTTTTTTGGCTATTCTTATGTTTTGTCTGTTTGCACCTACTCTATATCCATACTATTTCTGCTTCTTGCATCTTTTTTAGTCTTTAAGATTGCTGTTTCATCTGTGTATATTATATACTTGTTTTTGTTTTTTATTATATTTCTTCTTAAGACTTCTACTATTTCTTAACTAATGCTATTTTTTAACTTTTGTTATCTAATTATCTTTACTTCTAGCTCTTCTATTATTCTTAGTCCCTCGAGTTTTTGTTCTCTTATCCCTGATTTATTTGTCTTTATTATTTCTATTATTTGATTTATTGCTATTTTAATCTTATTGCTGTCTTTTTTTATTAATGCATCTAGAATTACATTGACTCTGTTATTTATTCTTATCTACTGCTGGCAAGAATTTTCTTGATGTACTTTTTCTCTTATACAACCCTTATATTTGCTAATTTCGATAGCTAGTTTACTTTTTTTATTTTGTATTTGCCAATGTTCTATTAGTATTTTTTCTTTTTCTTCTTGATTATTATTCCTAATTGTCAATTGTTCTATGCACTATGTGCTACCTATTCTTTTCTTCTTTTGTCTTCTGAGATATACTTCCATCTTATCTGCATTGCTTAAGTATTTTGTCTGATTATTTTAAATTGTTTTTTAACTTTTTTATTTTCTGGTCTAATAAGCACTTTTCGTTCTATCTCTTTGAACTATTTTGCTTTTTTTTCTTTACTCAATAGACCTTGGTAACTTTTTAGCTGCTGCTATGTAATTAATCTTTCTTCTTTTACATTTATTAGCTGGCTTAGATATATTAAGCCTGCTTTGTTTATTTTAGTATCACTTTTTTTCTGTACTCACATATCTATAAGTTCTCTTATTTTGATTTTATATCCAAACAATGTTTATAAATTGCCTTCTGTTCTTATATTTATATTAAGTTATTTGTTTTTAGCAATGTCAGACAAGCTAAGTTACTCTTTTAACCTTTTATATTTTTTGGCATTTCTTTTATTTTCTATATATCTTTTGTTAAACCTGCTCTCTGGCACTCTTGTGTTATTCTTAGTTTTGTTAACTGTTCAAGACTATCTTGTCTGTTTAGTTTTGCTAATAGGCCACTTATTTGTTTTGTTCTTAATTCTTATCATAGTGTTTTGCAACTTCCAAAATCTTTGTATTCCATTATGCAGTTTTCTAATATTCATTGTAGGTTGCTCTTTTGCTTCACTAATCTTATTATTAATTAATGTATTTCACTTATACTTCTTTCTGACATTTTTGTTAGCTGTAGTATATAACTTAATTTTGGTATTATCACCATATTGTTTATATATGCAATCTGACTTATTGTCATCTTTTTGTGTTTAAGATCTTCTATTGTTTGGCTAATTATTCCTTTAGCTTTTTTTTTTACTAGCATTTTACTTATTTTGTTATTTAGCCATACTCCTAATAAGCGAACTATCTTGTTCTTTGCTTCTTCTGCTATTTTGCTTCTTCCAAAATTCATTTTTCTTTTCTCTTTCTTTACTTTATATTCATTATTAGCAGCTTTGATTTGGATCTATTTATCTTTATGTTATTCATCTTGAAAAATTTTTCTGTTATTTTTAATATTTCTATTAGCTGTTTTTTATTATTTGCAATCTATGTTGTATCATCTGCATATGCAACAGATGCTTGACAGTACTTTGTGATGTTACTGCATTGCATTTCTCTTTTAATTTGTTGTTCTACTATATATTCTAAGTTTTTATCTTCTTGTATTCTTTCTAACAATAGATTGTAGAAAAGTCATCATATTAATTGAAATATTACTTTTTCTTGATCTATGCTATCTCCTGCTGTTATCTCTTCTGTTAGACTATAAGCTGTAATAATTTTTAGTTGTTTTTCATGAAACAGATTCAGAATATATTTTATTGTTTTTCTAGGCACTTTAACTCTTTGCAATGCTAATTCTAGACTCTCAAGTAAAACTAAATCAAATGCTTTCTTTATGTCTTGCAGAAGTATCTATACTTCATTATTTTTCTTTTTTGCTTCTTCCATTATTATATTGAGGATATGCATTGGTTGTTCTGTTAAGTTGCCTGAGAGGCCTGTATAATTTGGTCCTTTAAGTATTTCTTTTTCTGTGAATATTTTGGCAAGTCTTCTTGTTACTATATTTGTTACAACTTTTCTAAATGTTTTTATTAATACTATCAGTCATATGTTATTTAAACTATACCTCTACTCTACATCTTTAGGTATTAGGTAAACTTGTGCTATCTTTTATTTCATTAGTATCTTTTCTTCTTCTAGATATAGGTCTGCAAAGCCTATAAATACTTCTTATGTTTTCTTTTCTGCTCACTTTATCAGTGTATAACTTATACCTAATATGCCTAAAACTGTTTCTGTCTTCAGTTCTCTTAATGGTTCTTTTTATTCTTTTTTCTCAATTTTTCTTTTAACTTCTGTATACTATTTCTTTTTAATGTCTCCTTGTGGTTTATATATTTCTTTCCATTTTTTTAACATTTCTTCTAATTTTGTATTTCTTTTTCTGAATTGTTTTTCATAGTATTCTGCTACTTTTACTCTGACATCTTCTGAACTTGTTAGCAGATTTGTTTTTTCTCTTGTTTGTTTAATAAATCTGTTGAGTACTATTTTCTTATAAGGCCTATTCAGGAGACTTGCTAGCATCTTTCTCAGATCTGTTCTAATTATTTCACATCTTTTATCTATATTCTCTTCTATTTGTTTCCTTTGTATTTACTCCTAGTTCTTTTTTTTTCTTTTTAGTAGTAGCTTTTTTCAATCCTTTATATCTTCAATCCATGCATTTGACTATTGTTTTTGTAGTTTTGGCAATTTTGCACCAATTTTCTTGTCTAGTACCTTTAATTGTTCATTTGCTTCACTTCTTTTTTCTTCTGTTACTGCTTATGTTTTTTTTGTTTTTACATGCTTGATTAATCTATGTAACTTAACAATGCTTTTTTCTTGTCACTATTTCTTCTGACTTCTTCTTTTATTAGTTATCATATTAAATACTTTTTTCTTGAATATGTGTTTATTTACTACTATAATAATAGCTTCTTCTATTATATTCCATATATTGTTTATCTTCTCTACTTTCTTCTTCTTATTTTGTTTTTTCTTGCAAATGTCTTTTAGAACCTCTTTTATTTCTAACTAATTTTATAACTCTTTTGCATAATTTTTCCAATCTTCTAATTTTGTTTGATCATATAAGTATACTGTTTTTGATTGCCTTCTTTTTTTAATCTCTGCTTTGCTTTTAATTGCTATCATATATTTGATCTATATTTTTGCTATTACTATTTTGTGATCACTCTCTGTAATTTCTTTTATCTTTTCGATTTCTGCCTTCTGTAAACCTGAGACTAAGCCATCTAATATCCATATATAATCAATTCTTGTTGCTGCTTCTCCATTTGACCATGTGTATTGTCAACCTATTGGGTTCATGTCTCTATATATGTCTCTAAAGTCTTGTTTCTTCATTCAATTGAAGATTGGCAGTCTTTTGTAGTTTGTTGCTTGCAGATGTTGTCTAAAATATTATCTACTGTATGATTAAAATCTCCTATTATGATAATTTGTGTTTGTCTCTTCTTCTTTAAAATCATTTCTATAATTTTTTATTGAATGTATTTCTCTACTACCTTATCATTTGGTAGTATATATGTTGTGATTACAACTAATTCTAATTGTTTGAAGTATAGTGTAATCTTTATCATATATTTGCTTATTTTTTTAACTGCTCCTATGTACTTTTCTCATTGTTCATCAATTATAATTCTAACACCTGAACCTTTCTTCTTATCTTCAGCTGCATTTGTCCAAAACCCTACATATTTTTTGTCCATCATATATATTAGAAACTTTTTTTCTTTTTTTGTAAGATTTGTTTTTGTAATTTCTAATATTGTAATTTTCTCTTCTTCTGCCTAGCCAAGCAGATTTTCCAATTTCCAATCTTTGGTCTTGAGTCCATTCACATTGTGACATGCTAGTTTTATTTTCTTTTTTCCTTCTTTTTACCTTTCTTTTAATGATTTGTGTTTTGTCTCTGTACTTTTAAGTTTTTCTTTCTTTCTATTATATAATTCTTCTTCTTGACAAGGATTTTCTACTTCTCTTCTTTTCTTAAACACCTTTCTTATTATTTGCAAGAACTTTTCAATTTTCTTGTTTATATTCATTGGTTCAACTGTAGCACCCTTAGAAGTGATCAGCTAGGCCTCTTTTTGTACTTAGCTGCATTTCTTCTATTTTGTCTAGTCTATCCAAAATTTATACAAGACATCTTCTACTTATACAGTTCTTGCTTGATCTTGCAGAACTGCTTTAGTTTTCAATTTCTTTAGATTATCTTCTTTTACTTCTATGTTGGTATTTCTGTTTTTTAACTATTCTTCTATATTTTGTATCTGAGGGTCTAAACCTATTTTATCATATCTTTTATTTGGCTTTTCTTGCATTATGTTTCTGGTTCTTGACACCTCTTATTATTTGCTATTTACTTTTGATCTTTCTTGTCTTCTTTCTCTTGATTCATCTCTTTTTTGTTCTTTTCTTCTAGGATTTTCCCAACTTATTCAGTAATTATTATACTATATTGGTGTTGTTTAAGCCTCTTCTGCTACTACAGCATTTGCAAAAATAATTATTGCAAATTTCTTTTAATTTCTATTTCTGTTGTGTGAGATGTATACTGCTTTTGCACCTTTGTTCTTTAGGCATCATAAAAGAAGCACTTCTGAGACTCCTCTTGGAATGTTTAACAATTTAGTCATATACTGTCCTTGCTTGTCTTTTTGGCCATAGTCTTCATCTCCAATTGTTATATGCACTAGTTTGTTGTTGCCAAGTGACAGTACTCATGAAATATTTTCTTCTTTCTTTAAGCTTGCTACTATTACTGCTAATGCCTTGTATGGTAATCTCTTGACTCATATAATGTTCAAGTTTTTGAACTTCTTGCATATATATTTAATCTATTTTCATTAATATTTGGTAGTAGATTCTATATAGTTAACCATTTTTCTTCTTGTAATTCCTCTTCTTTGTTTTTGCCATTTTCTATTACAATGCTTTTTTTTGTAGCATCTTTTCTTTTTTCTTCTTTTTTTTGTTTTTTAACTTCTCTTGTTTTTCTTGGTTCTTTATTTTTTCTTGTTTGTTTTATATCTTTTTCTTCTCTTATTTTAGTATTGTATTTCTCTTTCTACTTTGCTTCTTGACTTTTATTTTTATTTTCTTCTGGAATAAGTTTAAGCTATTCACTTTTTTTTTCCTAATTCTGTCTATTGCTGCATCTCTGCTATGTTCACAATCAAAATTTACTTCTATACAATTTTTTTTGTTTTTGAATACTTCTTTGATTGTTTTTATGTAGTGGTTATTTCTTAGGATTTATTAGACATACTTTACTCTTTCTTTTTTAGATTCACCTGGTAAAACATAAGTTGGCATATTTGGCTTAAAGAATTTGTTCTTGTTGCATATTCTGTTTTCTGAAGACTATCAACTATGCTCAATTGTACTTGCAAAAAATAAGATGCTAATTTCCTCATTGGTTGGTTCTTCTTTTTGTTCTTCTAATTCCATGTTTGTGTCCTTATTATTTTTCTTTATTTCTTGCACTATATTATTTTTTAGCATTTTAGATTTCTTGGCCATTTGACTTATTTGAAGATGTAGTATGATAATGCTAAGACCTTTTATTTGTTCTTCTAGTATTTTTAGCTTATGCTCATCATTTGTTTTTCTTTCTTCTTGACATGTTAGTTCTTTGTTTATGCTTATGTTTGTGTTGTATTCAAAAGAGTCTGGATTGCAGCTTATTGACTTAAGCTTTCCTGCCCACTTATTGATTATCTCTTCTTTAAGCCAGCCTGTTTTTGCTACACTTAATGTTTTTAGTATTTGATTATATACTAACATATTATAAGATGTAATATGTCTTGAGTCATATATTGCTAATTTTTTAGCAATATGTTCTATATTAATTGGGTTCTGTATAGAAGTTTTGAGAACTTGGTCCAGAATTTTACAGTTTACATGTCTTTAATTTCTATTTTCTATTTCTTTAATATAGGATATGATATTTGTGTTGCAATTTTTGTTTATTAGTTTATATTTTAACAATTAATCAAGATCTTCCTTTTTAGGCTAATCAGTATCTAGAATTAAACTTTGTAATATTTGTTAGTATATTGTTAGTACTATGTTACTAGTTCTATAATGGTGCTTGCTATTTTCTAATTAGATACAAGACTCATTTGTTTGTTGTTGTTTGTTGTTATTACAGTTATTATGTGTTTTGTTTTCTATTTTTTCAGAGTAATACCAATTCTCCAAAATTTTCTACTTTTCTTGACAAAAATATTGCTGTTTTTCATTAATATCTTAGTATAGCTTCTTTTGTTTTCTAACCTCTATTATATTATATGTATTTTTTTTTGCTACAGCTTTTTTGTTAGTTATCTAAAGAGTGTTTGCTAGTCTGTTTTTCAGTTATTTTTGTATTTTGTTTTTTCTTGTTTTGGAATCAAGGATCAGTGAGAAGAGTTCTAATATTGGGTATATAAAAATAGAAGTATTAAGAGTATGGTAACTTAGTAAAGTGAATAAGTTGTTATACTTCCAAGTGATAGGTTGTGAGTTCAAAACCTACTGATAGTGAAATTTAGATAATCATCTATGTAATACATAAATGGTATTATGGCAACAGCATTCTGTTGATCAGTTAGGATAGAATACCTGTAACTATAGTTATACCAGCATGACTGGCAGGTCTGAGGCATCTGTATAACCTATTACACAAAGGAATGCAAACTGATACTAGGCAGTGCAAACCTAAAATAAGTTCTCAGACCATATAAATCTGTAGAACTAAGAAGCCAGAGCCTACTTGGAAATTCTGAGCAGAAAGGTAATACAGATCTTTGATGGTACTACTGTAAAGGCTAGACCTAGAAAATAGATGTCAATGAAAGGATTTGAGCAGGCAAGAACCTTGAGTGAGGGGTACTACCAACTAGACTACCAGATTTGGACTGAAGGAAAAGGATATTAGGCTGGCCTCAATATACTAAGGACAGGTTATAGTCCTTTTGGATTATCTAAATTGGAAGTTTGGGTTTAAAGCAGGGGTATACTAAAAGTACTAGAGATATGCTATGAAGTTAGTACTGGGATCTGGGTAACTCTGTAAAGGTAGCCAGTATTGGTGTTCTAAAAGTGAGTAGATAGTTAACAATAGAGAGCTCTCTGCACCTTACTGGCAAGTAATATACTCTAAAATGTATAATGGCCTAGAAATCAGTACAAAAAGAATAGGTAATCATACTGCTCAGATAGTATACTAGTTAGGTATATATGGGAGGTAAGTTGGAGATTCCAATATGACAGAGTGAATGATCAAAGAGTTTAAATGAATAATCTTCTAGTAAGTTATAGATATAGCATCTAGTGTAGAACCTTAGGATGGACTACTTAAATAGACAACCAAAAGTTGCATGTGTGACTAGCTGTACTCTTATCTCTGTAAAAATAGTTGTAATAAATAATCTGATATAAAGTTAATAAAGTATTACTACAAGTATGGCCTTTAACAATTAAAAAAAAAAATAGAAATATTTAAAAAAGTAGTATAGATATTAGATAACATGACAACAAAATAAAAATATAAAAGTTATTAATACTAAATTTAGTAAAAGAAAGAGCAAGTGTAAAACTAAAATAAATAAATAACAAAGGCCTAAAATTAGAATTAGCAAACAAAAATAATTTTTTAATATTAGAAATATTGTATTAGCAATATTATAAAAAACTAATTTAATAAAAGCAGTAATATTAAAAAAGATATATGAAGCAATACTTAAAATTAATATAAACAATCTAAGTAGTATAAAAAATAAGCAAAAGTGTTTAACCAAATAAGTAAAAATTTTTTAAAAATTAAAAATATAAGAAATACAAAAAAACAAGTACTTGAAAATAGAAAAACCACTTTACTAGAAATTAAAAAACTATTAACAAAGAAAATAAACAAAGAAAATAAACAAGTTATAATACAAAAAAAAGAGTCAAATATGGATAATAAGTTTAAAACATATATAAAAAACTTAATAATAGAAAAAGATCTAAGAAGAACAATTTAAATATAAGAAACAGAAAATGTAACAATATTATAATTTCTTCGTAATTTTTCTTTTTCATTATTTTTCTAAGTCTTTTCTTAATTATATGCTAATTACTATAATTAATTTAGTTATATTTAGTTTATCTTTATTTATTAGTAATTATATACCAGAATTTTCTGGATAGATTAGTAAGCCTTATGAGCAAACTAAGCTTCTATTTTTAATATACTTTTATTCTTAAATTTATATACTTTTAAAAATTTTTTAAACCTAACAAGAATTTTTTAATAAAATTTTAAGTATTTTTATTAGCAAAATTACATACAAAGTACTTTGAATAACAAAACTTTTACAACTTGATAGTAGCAGAAAGCTTTTCACTACACTATAAACACTTTATTTTTACACTACACTATCTTTTTCTTTGGCAACTTTGCAAGACTTAGTAACTGCTATTGAACAACTTGTTACTATACAAACTGCTTTAACACAACAACTTGGTCAAGTTCAACAATCTCAAACACAACAACAAAGTAAAATATCCCTGCACCTACAAAAATTGGTATAAAAATTTCTACATTTAAAGGAGAACTTACTGAAAATATAGTAGTTTGATTATTACAAATACAAATAATTTTTTTGGCTCAAGAACTTACAGATGAACCAACCTAGGTCCACTATGCTATTACAGATCTTAAAAATGCTGCCTTATATTAGTATTTGAATAGAGTTGTCTCAAATAACAACTAACCTCCTTTTGTTGACTGGAATAGATTTGCAAGTTCAATTAAGGATGCTTTTCAACTTTTTAACTATTAACAGTATCTTTATCAACAGCTTAAAAAGCTTAAACAAACTGGAAATGTAAAAGATTATATTACACAATTTCAAAACATTGTAGATCAAATCACCGATATTGGTGCCTTGAACCAAGTCTCTTACTATATCGATGAATTAAAACTTGCAACAAAGATGAAAGTTGCATATAGAGTATCTGAAACTTTAACAGCTGCTATTGAATATGCAATAAGGTATGATACTACTATGTTTGAATTGGAAAAACCTTTTGAGAGCCAAGAAAAATACTTTAAGTCTACTCTGTCTAACCATATAAGCAACAAAAGTAATGGTTCTATACTTATGGAACTTGATTTTTCTAAAACCTATAGGAAAAACTTCAATAATAATTCGAAAAAAGAATTTAAAAAAAAAACTTGTTACAAGTGTGGCATAACAGAACATTATGCCAGAGAATATAAAAAGGGTGGTAAAGCTAAGGTTGCTATTATAAAAGAGGAACCTGTAGCATTTTCCTCAAAAATTGAGAAAATTGAATTTACAAATATTGAGAAAAACAAGGAATGTTTAATTCAGTTTAAAGGAAAAATTAATGATTATTCTGCAAAAATTTTGTTGAATAATAGTACTTCTTGAAACTTTATTAATATAAAGTTTATTGAACAAAACAATATTACAACTACAAACATAAACCTATTATAATGGAACTTGCTGATGAAAGGAAAACTAAAACCAAACAAATTGTAAATATTAAAAAGTTGAAATTAGGAACCTACTACACTTCTGAAATCCAAGCTCAAGTTATTACTCTACAATGATATAATGCTATTCTTGAAAAGTCTTGATTATATCATGCTAACTCTACCATTGATTAGAGAACCAATACACTTACTTTTCAATATGGCTTTAAAACTATTGTTGTTAAGTTTGATAAGTTAAGCCCTACTTTTTTTAATTCTAACTGCAACTCTATTTATATTTCTTATCAACAACTTGCTAAAGCTTTTATTAATGCTAAATTATTTGCAGTATATTTGGATATTCTAAATAATAAGGAAAAGAAATTTGAACCTGAAGTTCAAAAATTAATTACTTAGTACAAAGATGTGTTTTCTAAAACTTTACCTAACCACCTACCTTCTAAACAAAACCTTAACTATGTTATTAAATTAACACCTAGTGCTGAACCTTCATATCGACCAATTTATAGATTATCCTATAATAAAACTAATGAGCTTAAAAGGTAACTTGAAGATTTGTTATGAAAAGGTTATATCTGTCTAAGCACTTCTCTTTTTGGTACTTCTGTTCTTTTGTTTATAAAAAGAATAGAACTTTAAAATTGTGTATTGATTACAAAGTCTTAAACAAAATTATTATTAAAAATTGCTATCCTTTATCATGTATTGAAGACTTTATGGATAGACTTGTAAAAGCAAAATATTTTTCAAAAATTGATCTTTATTCTGGTTATCATCAAATTCAAATTAAGGAAAAGAATATTTCTAAAACTGCTTTTTGTACTCGATATAGATATTATGAATTCTTAGTCTTATCTTTTGGCTTAACCAATGCATCTGCTACCTTCATGACTCTTATGAATGATATCTTTAGAGAATTTTTGGATCAATTTGCTATTGTATATTTGGATGATATTCTTGTTTATAGTAAAACCAAACATGAATATTTTAATCACATGAAACAAGTTTTAAAAACTTTAAAAAAACATTATTTGTTTGCTAAAATTAGCAAATGTGAATTGTTTAAACAAAAAGTTAAATACTTGGAACATTACATTTCTGCTAAAAAGATTTTTGTTGATACTCACAAAATTGATGCTATAAAAAATTAGCCTATTTCTTCCAATATTTCTGAACTTTGATCTTTTTTTAGACTTGCAAGTTATTATTAAAAATTTGTTAAAGAATTCTTTGCTATTGCTGCACCTCTTACTAAACTTTTACACAAGAACCAAGATTATTTGTAGAATAAGGAACAACAAGAAGCTTTTGACCAACTTAAATTATATCTTATCTCAGCACCTATTCTACTCCTTCCTGACTTAACTAAATCTTTTACAATAACCATGAATGCATCTGACTTTGCTATTGGTGCTGTTCTTAGTCAAAACCAAGGAAAGAATAAACAACCTGTTGTCTATGAATTTTGCAAACTTTCTTCTGCTGAACAAAAATATGCTATTTATAAAAAGAAATTATTAGTTATTGTTTATGCTATTAAAATTTGGCATATTTATCTTGAAGATCAAAAGTTTATTGTAATTACTGATCATGCTTCTTTGAAATATATCAAATCTCAAAACAACCTTTCATAAAGGCAAGCTTGCTGGCTTAAAATTTTACAATCTTGCATCTTTGACATCAAATATAGGACTGGCAAAACAAATATTGTAGCTAATGCTTTATCTCAACAATCTCATTTGGCCAATCTTTCTATTATTTCTTCTTATTTTACAAACTTTGAGAAAAAATATCTTGAGAATAATTATTTTGCTTCTATTTACAAAATTTTGAAAAATCTTAACTCAAGTGACAAAAAACAACAAGCTTGTGCTTAACATTATGAGTTAAGAGACAATAGACTTTATTTAAAAGAGGACCAATGGCTAGCTATTTTTATAGATAAGAAATTAAAGACTAAATTATTAGAGAAATATCATAATATTAAAATAACAGAACATCTTAGGATTGATAAACTTATGAAGCAATTTGATAAGATTATTTTTGACCAAAAATGAGCAAAGATATCAAGAAATTTGTTTTAACTTGTAACTCCTGCCAATGTAATAAAAGTAGTAATCAACTACTAGATAGGTTACTTGAAATATTAACAACTCCAACAACAAAATAAAAACAAATTACTATAGACTTTATTGTTCAGTTACCTACTATATGAGTGGAACATGATGGTATTGTAGTTTTTGTTGATAGATTAACTAAAAGAGTTTATTTTTAACCTACACATACTATCATTACTGCACCTGAAGTTGTTAAAATTTTCTTTTTAACTATCTTTAAAAACTATGGATTATCTAAAGTTATAATTTCTGACCAAGATGCTAAATTTACAAGTAACTTTTGAAAATCACTTTTTAATTATATTGAGACTAAATTAGCAATGTCTACAGCTTTTTATCCTCAAACTGATGGCCAAACTGAAAGAATGAATCATACTTTGGAGAAAATGCTTAGAGCATATTTGATATATAAACAGGATACTTGGAATGAGTATTTTCTTACAGCTGAATTTGCTTACAACAATTCTAAACAAGCATCTACTAGATTTACTCCATTTGAATTGAATTGTAGACAACATTCTAACACTTCTGCTTTACTTGCAACCAACAAACTTAATCAAGTACTTGCTACTAAGAATTTTATTAACCATTGGAACAACATGATCAAAATCACTAAGAATACTTTAATGATAGCTCAAAAAAGGCAAACAAATATGCAAACCAACATCATTGTAAATTAAACTTTAATATTAGTAAAAAGGTTATGTTACTAGCCCATAATATTAACAACCCTATTGACAAATACAGACCTACTTATAAATTGGCTTCAAAATATTTAGAACCTTATACTATCTCTGCCAAAATCTTATCTACATTATTGATTGAACTTACCTTCTACTTTGAAAATTCATTCTGTATTTCATGTTTCAATATTAAAGCCTTATTAAAAATCTAAAAAATTTAACTGTAAAGCTCCATCTCAACCTATTATTATTTCTGAATCTAATGAAGCTGAATATGAAGTTAAACAAATTTTGAATAAAAGATTAATTTACAACAAAATACAGTATTTAGTTAAATGGTTAGGTTATCTTTTACATGATGCTACTTAGGAACCTGTTAAAAATTTGAAAAATGCTTCTAAAAAGCTTAAAGAATTTGAATTGATAAGGACATCAAATCTTAAGGAAAGAAGAATGTAATAATACTATAATTTCTTTGTAATTTTTCTTTTTCATTATTTTTCTAAGTCTTTTCTTAATTACATGCTAATTACTATAATTAATTTAGCTATATTTTTTTTTTTTTGATATTAAGGTGACCTCTTTGGTCTTTTGACTTTTATTAATTACTTATCGGTATTGTGGTTCAATGAACTACTACAGGAGAGCATACAATTGGCTATATGTATAACTTTTCTATATTACCTATTTAAGAAGTCTGCCCAAAGGTTTCCTATAAATTGCTATATCTAATACTTCTGCTTGAGTGTTTTACTTTAAACTCTCTATAACTTGTGTTAATATTACTGGTCATCTTAGATGTACCTGATCATCATTCTCAACCTTAGAACTAATTTATCCTCGAGGTAAACCCCTCAGAGCCTTCTGTACCCATTTTTACAACTGACCTAGGTATCGCTATAGCAGAACCAACACTTGCGATCAGGACTAATCATTAAACTGCTATGCTCTTATAGAGTTCACTTAGACCCCAGCATCTACTTCACAGCATAACCCTGATACTTTAGTATACCTTTGCCTTTTTCTCTGCCCTTTTACCAAACTATCAATCCAGATAGCCTGTGTAGGACTACAACCAGTCCATTGGTATATCAGGTTAGCCTAATATCCTTTTCCTTTGGTTTGTTTTAGCGGTCTGGTTGGTGTACTTCTGAGATTTCCAATCCAAAGGTTCTTGCCTGTCTGGCTACTAGGACCAGGTACTAGACCTGGGTATCTGTTTTTCCAGGCTAGCCTTTACAGTAGAGTCATTAAAGATTCAGCTATCTCTTTACTCGGGTCTTTGCAAATGGACTTCTTGTTATCTAATTTTAATAGATTTACACAGCCACAAGGACTTATTTAGTGTTTGTACTGCCCGATTTGTTGGTTTGCATTTTTCTGTATAACTCTAACATTGCACAGATGCCCTATAACCTGCCAGTTATGCTGGTGCAACTGCCATTACAGGTATCCTAACTCAATCATTAGTAACAGTTGCCATAATACAAATACGTATTATATAAGTGATTATTCAAATTTTTATCATCAATGGGATTTGAACACTCAACCTACCACTTGGAGGGTTGACAACCTGACTACTTTACTAGGTCGCCACACCCTCAAGCTTGTAATGTTTTTTTTTTTTTTTTTTTTTTTTTTTTTTTTTTTTTTCTTTTTTTTTGTTCTTTTT
>CAJVQA010004930.1:0-16856 GCA_910591915.1 Cetraspora pellucida
AGAACACCTTTAATCACTAGTTATTTGTCACTTTTAGAAATTAGATGACTAATCACTTAGTTTTACATATGCCATAATTTAAATTTATAAGTAATTATATCGGCTGATTTGCGGTAGGGTTGTCAGATTATCGTAATTTTACATAATTTTGTGAAATTTTGCGTAAGTTTTCAATAACATAGTTTGATGTGATTTGTAAGAAACGTAATCATATGCTCATATGTACATAGATTTGTTCAGTGAACTTTATACAGGATCTACTGTAGTTAAATAATGCTAGCTGAGTTTTTCATAGTGCTGGTACTATATTTTGCATGTAAAATGTACATGAAATCCATGTTACTGAAGCTTATGTAAAATTACATGTACTGTAAGTTTGTAAAATATTATTTTCAACTCTAATTTGCTTTCTAAAAATATAAGATCCCATCAGATATAATTCCAGTCAAAATTTTTGATTACTTGACCAGATTTGAAGTTAAATAATTTAAAATTTGGCCAAATGATCAACAGTTTGAACTGGAATTATAACTAATATGGGAAAATTTTGTTGATTTTGATAATTATATTAAAAATAAATAATAATAATTTATAAAGTTTGTTTCAATTATTTATATGATGTTGAGAAATTTCTAGTATTAATTATTAAAAATATAATAAAATTGAAGTGCATAATTAACTAATTGTTTTCTGAATTATGAATTATTTATAAAACATAGAGATGTACCTTATGTCAAAGTATTTTATTATGAACATAGAGCAAGTAATATAATAAAAATTACTAATTAATTTTTTTATAATGATTTTTAAAAATTTTTTTAAAATCATTATTTCTTATTAAATCACTATAAAAAGTGTTATCATATTATTTTTTATTCTTCTTAAATTATTTTATATTTTTAATCCTATAAGTTATATGTATTTTATGAAATATATGTTGTTTTTTTTAAGATTAAGATGATCTCATTAATTTTTTAACTTTATTAATACTTTAATCAAACATGTTTAATATGAGTACATGTTTATAATAAATTATTACAGACTAGCATATAACTAGTTACACATATAACTTTTTTATATTACTTATTTAAAAAGTTCATCTAAAGGTTTCTTATTAGTTTGTCATATCTAAACCTCTTATTTGAATATTTTATTTAAACATTCTGATCTGCAACCCTTGTATCAACTTTACTAGGTTTTTAGACTTGGATTCTTATCTCAATTTTAGAATACTTATTTTTAAGATAAACTTTAAAGTCTTTTATTTTTTTATATATAGTTAACTTAGTTTTTACTAAGACAAAATTTTTTTTTTGTTTACACTAAGGCTGTAGTTATTAGTGACTATTGTCTTTTTTGTATTTAATTATGCTTATATAACTTGTACAAGGTAAGTATACAACTAGTCACATGTACAACTTTTGGTTGTTTAATTTAAGTAGTTTTCTGCATAACAGATTCTTCATTAGTTGTCATATCTACAATCTACTAGGAGATTATCTATTTAAACACTCAAATCTCTATACTTATACTGACAAATAGCATACAAGTTCCTGTATACCTAAGTGCTATCTAACCTAACTGTAACATTTTTGCTTGTATATTCATCAAGCCATTATACATTTCAGAGTATATTACCTGACTGTAGGGCTTTCAGGGCCCTTCCTGCTAACTAACTACTCACATTTAGTATCTTGTTAACAGGACTTATTTTTGCAGAGTTTACCTAAACTCCAACACCAACTTCATCTCATATCTCTAATATTTATAGTATAATTCTGTTTCTGACTTCAGACTCCTAATACAAATAGTCTGTTAGGATATGTCTGTCCCTGGTACCTCAGGGTCTGGCCCCAAGATTTTTTTCTTCTGATTTGAGATTTTTGGCAGCTTGATTAATGGTACCCCTTACCTGAGGTTCTTGCCCACCCAATTTCTTCCATATTGGTATCCATTTTCTAGGTTTAGCCTTTACAGTAGTACTGTCAAAGATCTGTACTACTTTTCTACTCAGGTCTTTCCAAGTGGGCTCTGGTTTCTCAGTTCACAGATTTACATAGCTACGAGGACTTATCTTGGGTTTGTATCACCTGATGCTGGTTTGTATTCCTCTGTATAACTTCAATATTGCACAGATGCCCTATAACCTGTTAGTTATTTGATGCAACTATATTACAGATACTGATTCCAACTGATCAATAAAATGCTATTGCTGTAATACCACTTACCTCTTGTAATACTGATATAACATATGTGGTTTTCCAAATTTTCACTATCAGTAGGTTTTGAACTCCCAACCTATCACTTAGGAGTTGACAACTTAACCACTTTACTAAGTCAACATACTCTCTTTTACTAAGACAAAACTAATACTTGCAGTTAAGGTTATCTATTAACTATTTTATTTTTGTAAAATTTATTCAAATATTTATATATATCTTTTTGATGTTCTTTTTATCTTCTCTTACTATCTACTACTCAGAATCAACAAGACTTTTTAAACTATCAATTTATACAAGTATAGTTTTTTTCAAATAATATATATTATAATTTTTTATTATAATAAATAAACTATTTTAATTTATATATTTTAAAAAGTTAATAAGATTTTGGTAAGTTTTTGAAAAATTTTATTACAGTCATCCTTCTTTATAATCACACAAATAGATGCACACAAATATAGTAATTATTAAGAAGTGTGATTGTATATGGAATTCATCTGCACTATTACATAACATTTATCCAATCAGCATCATTTTTCTTAATTAACTAAAAAGTGAAAAAACTCTGTAAGTGAATATTAAACTTATTACTATAGTGGACTTATTATATTAAAATAATGTAATAAATCAGTTACAATAATAAATTTTAATATTCACTTAGCAGGTTTTCACTAAAATATATAAAAAAATACAATATACAATACTCTAACCAATCTTAGCAAACTCTAAGCTTAAATAAATTCAAACTCTAACTTAATTGTAGTAAACTCTGAATATAAGAACTTTAAAAATAATGCATTCAAAATTTTAAATTTATAACTGATATAAAAGTATTATAACTAAAACATAGTAATTATATAGTAAACTTTTTTTAATTTCAAACTAACAGTTCATTATAGAAAATTTAAATTATATATAATTGTACACAATTTTAAATATTTCTTATTTGTAAGAATAATTATTAAACTTGATTACAGCAACAAATTAAAATATTTATTAAACTCACTTAAAATTTAAAACTACTGATATTAACAAAAATATTTGAATAATTTTTGCCTAATATTGTACTAAATTAAATTGATTAATAAATAAGAATGCATTTAAATAGCTTAATAAAAGTTTGCTGAACTTACTTCTAAATAAAAATATACAAAAAAAATAAGTAAGAATCATTATATATAAAAAAGTCATTATACTCAACTAACCAAAATTAAAGAATAGAAATTATTGTTTGAACTCTGAATTAACTAAATTTGTGAAGTGAATGTAAAGGTAAATAAAAAGCTATTTACACCAGTATTAGAAATCTTGTTTTTATAAGAACATACAGTAAATATAAATCAAATTAACTTACTACAATAACAGAGATAATAAGCCATTAGTATTGAATAAATATAGAAATATAAATACTGTAAAATAAAAAAAATTAATTAAATTACCAAAGATGAATAGTATGAAAAACTATTTGTAACCCAAATTAGCTATTGTATGACCTGTAAAATTATGAATAAGTAAAAAGAATTGTATGAGCATTTAATAATAAGAATGTGAATTAAATTTTAATTTACTAAAAATAAGCAACACATACAGTACATTTTGTGTATTTAAAAATCATTTTAATTAAATGTATATTTTATTTAGCAGTCATTAAAGTCTGAGCCAACAATAAGTATAAATACTAGAAAATTAATAATTAGAGAAACTACTAAAGTATTGAACCAATATTAAAAATAATTAGGGTTACTTGGCATTTAAACAAATTAATAATTAATTAAATAATAAATATTGAATTGGGCAAACTTACTAAAGCGAGTAGATATAAAGAACTAATATACTAAAAAAAAAATACAGTATAGTAAAATAAATAATAAATAAAATAAATAAAATAAATAAGAATAGAGTTAGATAATGTAATATAAGTGAGTTGATAAACTTACTGAGTATGAATAATATGAAAAACTATTTGCATACTGAACTGATACTTTATAAATAAAAAATAAGAATATATACAGTATGTATAGTATAAACCAAGTTAGAAATATGAATTATTATCTGAACTTACTAAAAGTATATTGCATAGATGAACTATTTCTAATTAGTATAAGATTGATTGTGTATTTTAATAAATAATTATAAATCAAATTAGATGCTATAAATATATAGTTACTTACCAAAAATTAATAGCATAGTTAAATAAAAAATAGATATAGTAATAAAAGAACTATTTAAGCAAAATGAATAAGTAGACAATTACAGTAGGACTTATCAAAAATAGACATAAAGAATTATATATACTATAAATAAAAAAAAATTAATAGAAATTAAAAATGTACCAAAAAATAATTCAAAAAATAATTGTTCTGAATTTTTTTAATACCACCTTTTCAATTTGTTTTTTCAAATATAAAATATCCATAATAGAACTTTGCTTTTTTGATTCTACATTTTTATGCCTCATTATAGATAAATATTTTCAAAAAACATCTAAATCTTCTGATTTAAAATTTTGATCTGTTTGTTGCTCAAAAAACTCCAAAATTTTTTTTAAATCCACTAATTCTTCAAAAGCTAGAATTGTTAAAAGCTCTTCATTTGAATTATCTAAATCATGTTATTTATGCTGCTGTTCTGCTATTACTAACTTAACAATTTTAGTATCACTTAATTCTTCCACAGTAGGAATATACAAATTATTAAGTTCAAGATACTTGTAGACCTGGGGCAGGACTGATAAGTTCAAATTAGCAACTAACAACTCAATATTATTATTTTCTTGTTTACTAAAAGTATTATAAGAGCTTGTTGCATATTGTATTTCTTCATAATTAATAGAAAGCAAGATTCCAGTTTTTTCTAACAATTCATTATTGTTGTTTTACTAACTTCATTCAAAGACTCTGCAATAAAGTAAATTGCATTTCTAATAGTAAGTTTTTTTCTAAAATTTTATTTTAATTAAATAGTAAATATACTTTAGTAATATTGTACATTATTAAAATTTATGTCAGATCAAAATTTAAATGTTGTAGAGTTTTATTAAAGTTAGGGTAAGAGCTTATATTAAGGTAAGAGTAGATGTCAGCAAGTAGTAATGCAGTAGAATTACTATTAACAAGATTATAATTACAGTTACATCTTCTAAGTATATACATCCTAAGTGCATGGTATATAAAAAACCTCTCTAAGTATATACATCTTAAGTGCATAGTATATAAAAAACCTTTCTAAGTGCATACTTCCTTTTGGTCCCAAATAATATAATAACTATAAATTTTAATCTCTCTAAGTGCACATTTTGCTTTTTTTTTTACTATGACCCTAAGGTAAATGCACTTAGAGAGATGTGACTGTATTTTAATTTAACTTAGATATTAATTTAATATACAACATTATACTTATATTGAGTGCTTCAAATTAAAAACCTAAAACCAAATATATAATACTTATATATTCAGTTTCAGGTTTTTAATTTGTAGCACTTAATATTCTCAACTTATTTTTGTATATCTTCACCTTGTTCAAACTAAGTAAGAAGATGTTGAATATATTTTTGTTTGTATTTTGATTTAAAACACTTGATAATGTTAGCATCTATTAGTTGAAGATATGCAGTAGTGTTAAGTGAAAGAAAATAAAGCTTAATATTAGTTAACTAGAAGCCAGTAAGATTAGGAATTGTATAGAGATGACTTTGACTACTACAAGCTTGACTCTGATTATTTTATAAAGTAAACAGTCTTATGTTACTAATTCTAGATACAGATGTTTTTGCTAATTCAGTTTCTTTTTTATAACTATTATTATTAGAATTAGAAGTTGGTAAAATACTGTTTAGATCATAATGACAAGATGCATTATCAACTAAAATTAAAACATTTCTATTTTGAAAGGAAATTGATAATCTAGCATTTTTAACCATTTACTAAAAAGATCATATTGCATCCATGCTTAAGAATTGGCTCTGTATGTAACTAGCAAAATATTATAATTAATGCATGCAAGCAAACAAGATTGAATTGAGGATCTGATTACAAGTGGTTTTAGTTTTTGTGTCCCAATTGCATTACATACTAGCATAATAAAAACTCTTGTTTTATTCTAATAATTTAGAATAATAAAGTTATAAAAGTTAATTTCTTGACTTTCAAAATATAAAGTTTTAAAAATAACTCAAACCTGATTTTTATTTTAAATTACAAAAATTTTTTTTTTTTTAAAAAAAAAAATTACTTATTTATATATATATATAAATACATGACATAATTTTTTTTTTTTAAAAAAAAACATTGTTTTTAAAAAAAATAACTAACCTGGATAGATAAACTAATTATGTAAATTTAATAAGTTACTGTACTATATTTAAAACAAGTATTACTTTTGTTCAACTTGAACATAATTTTAATGCAAGTGTTTGGTTAGGTGCTATTCTAAAAAAGACCCAGTCACATCTGCATTAAATACATTATTAAGAGTATACTCTTGAATAATATTGTGCAGTAAATTTCATTAGTCAGGTAGATTTTCTAAAGAAGCAAAACCAGCTTTATCATGTAGATAATAATTTTGTAAATTTTTTTTTTTTAAACTAATGAATCCAACTATTAAAAATTTAAGTGAATCTGTCATTATACCCAAAATTTGTACAAAAAACTTGGCTTTCTCTTTGATAATTAATTCAAACAAAAACATTTTATTACTAGTAACCTGTTCAATCTATAATTGTATTGCTTAATCCAATAACAGATATTTAACTTGTTTATGATGATAAATTTTAGCACTATCTGCATTATCAATTACTGCCAACTATTTTTTTTTCTTTTAATATTTTAGATATTGTAGAATGTTCAAGATTAACTTAAAAGGTTTCTTGAAAGTATTCTGCAATCTCTTTATATGAAAGGTTAGGATTTTTGTTATTATAGACACAAATATTATATTTTAACTTGTTATTAATAACTGTTTTTGCTTTTTTAGAAGGCATGTCTAAAGACATTTTGTGTAATATTAAAAAAACATTTATATACATTTTTAGAAAGTGATGATATCAAGAGAAAGTCCTATATAAAAACATTTTTAATGAATGAAAAATATGTGATAATAATTATAAATAATAATATGATTATAAAAAAGTATTTTTATTATAAAAAAAAATATAATACAAACTTATGTGATTATATAGAAGGTAATTATAGAGAGAGATAACTGTAGCACTGTATTTTTGCTTACTATGTAAATCTAAATTTTTGCACAAATTATATGACAAATAATCTATATATATTCTACTCTTAATACTACTTCTGCTTGCTTATTTGACCTATTATTTCTTTTTTATTATCTAATTCTAATTTATCTTCAGAGTGCTTTTGCTTAAAGCTGTTTTTCTAAACTATTAATTGTATAACTGATGCTTCTAGCTTCATTTTGGTTTGATTTTGATAAGCTTTATTCTCTTATACTTGTTTATTTGTTTTTTGTAATATTTCTGTCTTTCTCTAAATCTGTATTCTTTTTTTTTGTAATTGATTCTTGAAATGTTGATTGCATTGTTGGTAGTTTTAGTTCTATTTTTGTTTTTTTATTTTGAGCTTTCTCTTTTTTATTATAAATTATGTCTTGCATATTGCTTCTATGATTTATTTCTATCTGATAAACTAAATATTTTTTTTTACTGTTGTATTTTTTTTTAAAAATAATTTTTAACTATATCTCTATGCTTGTCCATCAGGACTTGTAAAATATATACTTGCCTAAATCACTTGGCTCTAAGAAATTGCAATGTCTTTTATCTATTTGTATAATATGCTCTATTTGTTTACTTAAACAAGCAAGCTTCTCTGCTGATTTTCTTTTATTTAAGTTATAAAACTTTTTAAGATCTATCATTATTACCTTTGTCTTTAGTTGTTGCTTTATCTATTTATAATACTTTAATTCTAGAATTTTATTTTTTTTAATATTACGATGAGTACTTGTGACCTAGAAGTTTATTAGTATACAACTAGCCACTTATATAACTTTAGTTATTGTCTATTTTAAGTAGTCCATTTAGAGATTTTATACTAGTTGTCATACCTAAAACCTGCCTGTGAGTTTTCTATTTAAACACTCTAATTTCTGTATCTACCTGTCTTATCAATTGCAGATTAACTGCAAATATGCCATATCACTAAGTTATATTTAACTTTGTACTAAGCTCACTAGAGCTTTCTATATTTTATACTTATAGTTAACCTAGTACCACTTTGGTCTAGACTATCACTTTTAGTCAAAGCTAACTATTAAACTGCTATACTTTTGTAAAGTTCACTAGAACCCTGATACCTTTCTTTCCTACCTTTTACTCCTTATTTCTGAACTTACAAGACTTTACAAACTACTAATCCAAATGACCCAATATAGTATCCTAAGATTCTTTTTCTTTGGCAGTTCCTAGCAACCTAGTTGGTATATGCTTTTCTATACATATTGTCATCTGATCTATTTAGTTATCACTTTTTAAAGTTTTTCAATAGTCTGATAATACTGTCAAAAGTTCATGCTATCTCTTTACTTATAATTTTCAAGTAGTTTTCATGTTTTAGTTTCTTAGTGTTATACATCTAGTTGTTTTATTATAAGTTTGCTCTTAAGTCTTATATAATACCAGTTATTAATATTCTTATATGTACATGTAATATTATACTTAAAATAGATGCTCTAAGCTCTCATTTAAGATAGTGTCTCTAAGATTACAGATCATCACTTCTATCTAACCAATTAACAAGACACATTTATCATAACACAAATATAATTTTCAAATTTCACTATTTATGAGATATGAATACTAGATCTGCTATTTGGAGATTGACAACCTGTCTATTTTACTAAATCATCACACCTCTTTAATTCTAAAAATTTCTAAACTATTACTTGTATTCTAGTTATACAAGTGTTGATTTGATTATTTTTTGTTTATTTAAATTTTTTATATTTGTTTATCACTGTTTTTAATTTAGTTGAATTATTCAATTTTGCAGATTATTTTTTCTAAATCCTGTAAATCCAGTGAATCATGTAAATTCTATAGATAGCTATCCTTTATTTGTCATATTCTGTGAAATTCATTTAACAATTAGTGATTATTTCTTGTTTATTAATATATTTCCATTTTACAGACTCTCTTTATTAGCAATATACATAGATACACATAAATACTAAAGTGGCTAAGTGAATTTTTAAAGTAATTGTTAGTAGTTTATTGTAAACAATGTATATACCAAATCAGGATTGGCATTAGAGCCAATGAAGCTTAAAAAATTAGTATCTGTTTGCTCTATTTAGTGCATTATTAGTTCTTTTTACAGCTCTATTGAGCTTCATTGAACTCTATTGCCAACCTTATACCAAATAGAGATACTATATATAGTAATTAAAATTTATTATGAAGCTTTTATTATAATATTAGTATGTCTTCACCAAAACATTGTAAATATAAAATTGGCACTTGTTAAGATTGCCAAAAATGTTTTTTTTGTTTTAAGGATTTAAAAAATGAAAACTGTTTATGTGATTTAAAAATAAAACCATCTCATAATAACACTTTTCAAACTGAATGTGGACAAAAAGCTCATAATTGATGTTATAAAATTTTTATAACTCATTTAGTCAAGTTGCTTGGTTAAAAGAATGAAGCAAATTTTTTGAATATAATAGTAATTTTGATAAAAATTTTAATTTAACACTTTGTTCAACATGTAATTCGAGATATAATTAGGTTAAAAATATAATTAGCTTAAGTAAAGATGAAAAAATAAATCAAAACAATTAATTAACTAAGATACAACTGACCAAGATACAATTGATCAAAATACAATTAACCAGAATACAATCAACCAGGATACAGTTGACCAAGATATAATTAATCAATATATAATTGATTAAAATAGTGAAATAGAAGCAACTCAATCGATATTCAATAAGTTTTCCTTCATGATCTCTGCATCATTTGAGTCCAATGATAATAATTTGCTTAGATCTGTAAGTGGTTTTCATGTGTGTTTATTATTTAATAAATTTCATTATAGGTTTTTAATACTTTTGCATTATTTATACTAAGTTTAATAATTTATTTAAGTCTACAAAAACAACAAAACTAATAATAACTTATTTGACTGAATTAAAGACAACAGTTGTTATTGATACAAAAAAAACTAGTTTCTTAACAAAAAAGTAGTTGACTTTTAAAGAAAAAGAAATTAACAATTTTTACTTATTTAAATCAAGTTTAAATAGTTATATACAAAAATGTTTAGATCTTTGATTTATTTATGATAATAATTATGAAATAACTTATAAAGTTAATAGTTGAGGACAAACTATGAGCATAAATGATAGAGAGGATTTTTTAAGTTTTGTTAATGAATATAAAAAACCTGATAATTTGGCAAAAACAATATATGTTTATATTATCTTAAAAAATTCAGAACAATTTCATAAAAGAAAATCAGAAGTAGTATAATTTTTTTTGTTATTAGTAAGTGCTGCCAAAAGAAAGTATACATATTAAAAAATAAAATTTATATATATATAACTCAAATTATATAATTATCCTAAAGGTTTTGATTATATATTTTTGGTACAATTGATAAAAACTAGATTACATTTTTCTAATGACATGAATTATATACATATATACCAAATAACAAAATATTCTAGCATTCTGTTGTACAAGTTCGATATTTAAATAACACTTATATATTTTGTATTATCTGGTTCTATTTATTTAAATCTTTAATTATTCATCAAATTTCAGTATTCTATAAATCACATTATGATTTTTTAATGCAAATGCATTATTTGGTTCTAATTAAATTTTTTTTTTATTTAGAATACTACTAATACTAAAAATATTAAAAAAAAAAAATTAAAAACTAGTTATACACCTAAGAAATCAAATTTAAATGAGAACGAGTATAATCAAGCTCAAGTTATTATATAACTTTGAAATAAATATAAATGTTTACAACATATTACACCATGTTATATTAAAGATGAACACCATCTTCAGTTAAATCTTGCTCAATTAATATTATGGACTCATAATATAATATATATATAATTTATATGAACTAATGATATTATTATCAGATATACTCTGTAGGGGCAATTAATTGCAATGCTTCAAGCTTAATTAATTAATTAGTGGTGCAGCCATAATTGGTCAATTAATTGCAATTTTATGTATAACACATATTTGCTATTAAGATTGTAAATATTAGATATGTAATTTTTGATTTTTTGCTATTTAAAAACCAGATTATACTGGGCAGCACTCTACAAAAGAAAATTGCAATTATTTCATCATAAATTGAGTTGCAATTAATTTTAATTGATTTTAATCATATAATAAATGATAAAAATTAATTACAATTAATTTTTAATAGACCTGATTATTATTGAAATACATATATATTTATTTATTTTATTGTAATATTTATAGATTAGAAATTTGTCTATAATTCATATGCCACCTAACTATTCTATATTCAGAATGGTTTATGCTACAAAACCCAAAACCTATGATCAAATTACATCTCACAATCAAACTTTATTTCATAATCAAATTACACCTTATGGTCAAATTATGTTTCACCAAACTATACAACCAAACATATTACTAGCTATACTATCAAATATGCTACCAACTATGCTACTAGGCTTTAATCCATATATATATCCTTATAATTTATTTCATTATCAAATACCTTAATCCCAAACTATTATTAGATATAACATTTCTTTAAATAATTTTTTTTATGAATTGAATAAAATTTATAATAGTAAAGGAATATATACTGCTTTAGAAAAATCTTTTGAAGAGCAATAGATTACAGTAAATGGTATAAAAGAGTTAACAGATAATTAACTAATTGAATTAGATGTAACAAGATTGGATGGTATATAAATATAAAACAAGAAGCTAGAAAATATTAAAAGTAATACTAATAAAGCTTCTATTTTTAAAGATAATCAAACTTGTAAACTTGCTCTTTTGGCTTATATACTTGATGTTAAACAACTTATTGTTGCTATTAACAAGATAAACACAATTTAATAATCTGAAGATCATTTCAATAAATTTGTCAATAAAGATTCTGGCTTTATCAAAAAAGTTAGTTACAACTCAGAAATACTATACAATTATATTAATATGTTATATTAATATAGATATTTTATTAGAATTTATTAGACTTAATATATGAATAAAATTTTTTTTTTATATATTACATACTATTAGAAATTAACTTTTAATTTTAATAAAGTTTTTAAAGCTGCTGGGTATTAGGTTTTTTCTAGATATACTTGCCTGATTAAATAATTACTTTTTTTGAAAATAATTAAAAATAACAAGATTTTTTATTATTACGAATACTTATTATATATGCACAATAATAATAATTACTGTATGTTGAAAAAGTCAGAAATATTTTGGAATTGAAATAACACAAATACTACAATATAATATTATATTCATCCTAACTAAACTACTTTATTTGATCAATGTAATTACTGTGCTAATACAATCAAATATCAAAAAAATTTTTGTTAAATAATGCAAATAAGTAAGTTAATAAAACTAATTATTAACTTTCTTAATTTGTTTGTGTGTTTTACAGTTACTAATTACCATTCATCTTAAACACTTTTGGTTTTATCAGAAGATTTTTGATAATAATCATTACTTGTTTTAGCTTAATAGCATTAGCTATTATTATATATTCTATAAGCTTCATCTCATTTCATGCAATATTGGGCAAAATTGTCAAATAGCATTTATTTATTTTAAAATTTATAATTTGAATTAAGCATTTAATAGCTGACAATAATATTATTGCTATATAATTACATATATATAAACTCTTTAAAGAATCCTTTTGCTATCTTGCCTGTAATTTGGGAACATGCTATTATTATTACATGAATGAGATCATTATATGAACTTATAAAATTCCTATTATGTTTAATCCAACTTTTTATAGTACTAAATGCAGTCTCTATTAGATTAAAATCTGGAGAATAAGGCAAAAGAAATTTGATTCAACATTCTAACCTCTTATTGTTTTAACTAGCTTTTCATCATAGTGAATTGTTTTATTGTCTAAAATGATAACATTATTTTTACCAGAGTATAGATTTATTAAAGGAATCTAAATTTAAAAAAATTTAATTTATATGAGTGTTTGTAGTTGAGCTTAGTTGAGTTGATATTTTAATTAATCTCAGTCAACTATTATTATATATAACATAGCATATAAGCATTTATAGCTGTTCTTAATTCTAAAACAACTGATAAAGATTGATTGTTAATTATTTAATTGTACTATAATTCCATTTATATTCACTTAATGCAAATAGATTATTTTATTCAATTTTTAATGATTTATCTAAATCTGCAAGTAATTCTTAGTTGTTTTATATCATCTTAGTATAAATGCATTATTTAGATCATCTATTTAAAAATTAAAAAGTGATCATATTTTTTTATTATATGAAAAGTTTTCCACAATATTATATAATAAGTTTTTTTATAACTTGCTAATATGAATATTATCAGGATCAATTTATAATAATTTATTTAAGTCTGCAATTGCTTCTTTATATCTATTTATAATGTGACAAGTTTTGTTTTTATACTAGTACAGGTTAATAGTCAACTAAGCTATTACTTTAAAAAACTAATTTAGTCGACTAATGCTATGTTGACTTAAAACACTAATTGATGTAACTTCATAAAAGTTTTAAAATTAGAATACTAACTACTTGAAACAATATAAATTCTAAAAATCAGTCTTTGGTGCAACTTCTTTTTATTATATCAACAGTTATTATTCTATCTAATAATAATGCTAATAAAATGATATACTACTTACTTTATAAAAAAACACAACATTTATATGCTTGTGCATTAGCTACTGCATATCCATAAAATCATATAAGGCTTCATTCATCTTTTGCACTTTTGTTCAAAAAAATCAATTGTTCTGATATATAATTCATATCAATTTTGGCAATAAATGCATTATGAACTATTTTATTTTTTTTATATGCTGCCTTTTGTAGCTTAAATAACAATATATATATATATAATATTATCAATCAAAATGTATCATAGTGCCACCAAGAGAAAATCTAATTATTATTAGATAAAAATTATAGATTTTCTCTTGGCAGCACACAGATATAAAATTAAACATTATTTGAATAATTACTTTTTTATGCATAATTCTCAAATGTTTTAGTAAATACCACAATGTTGGAATTAATGCACATTTGCTGATTAAGTTTTTCATCTCAACTACAAGCTTGTCTAAATACTAGTTAACCTTTTTCTTAACCAGATTCTTAAGAATTTTCAATTCTTTATCTGAAAATAATTTCTGTTTACCTTATAGAGCTTTAAAAAGATTAATGACATGTTGCCATTTATTATAATTTTTGTGAATTCTGTTAACAGATGGCTGGTTTATATAAAGCATTTTAGCAATTTCATATTTATTGCAACTATCTATATAATGATATACTACTCACTAATGCAAATCTTCACTTAGTTCTTTTCTTATAATTCAAAAAATAATAGTAAAAGTTTGAATTATAAAGTTTTTTTATCAGGTTTTTTTGTATACAGTAAAAAAAAAATAAACTGATTTATAAAAAAAAAACTGATAATTTTTTAGCAAGTGACAAATCATTCAGCTATAGAAGTTTATTAATTAATTTACTTTTTTTTTATAGAAAACTGTGATTTACAATAGATTGTTTACTTTTTTGGAAAGACTATAACATATATTTAAAACTCTAGATTGATTGCTTTTTGAAAAACCATAATCTACTAATACTTCAGATTGTTCACTTTTTTTAGAAAATCATAACTTATAACAAATTCTAGATTGTTTACTTGTTTGAGAAGAACTGTCATTATATATAATCTAAACCCTTAATTATTCACCTTTTTGGAAAAAAGCTATGGCTTACAAATATAACTTCTTAATTGTTTTTTGTAAAAAGACTAAAACTTATTATTATACCAATACTGTAAATAAGCTTTATAATCAAATAATTTATTTTTTGTTTAGTGAAGAAAGGCAAAAAAAAAAGTGTTTAGTTTTTAGGATTTTAAAAATTTACTTAATCACTTTAGTATTCATATTTATTTATGATATATTGCTAGTAAAAGGAGTCTGTAAAAAGGAAATATATTAATAAACAAGAATAATCACTAATTGTTAAATGAATTTTACAGAATATGACAAATAAAGGGTAGCTACCTATGGTATGATCATGGAATTTACAGGATTTACAAGATTTACAAAATTTATAAAAAATGATCTGCAAAATTAAATAATTCAACTAAATTAAAAATAGCAATAATTTTATTTGTTTATATATCAATCGATTAGCTCTTTAGCATTGCAACCAGTTTTTAAGTTTTTTTAAAAATTTTTTAAAAATTTTCAAAAAGTCATTTTTTAATTTATATAAGTAGCTTTTCTAAGAAGTTGCTTTAGTAAACTGTTACTAGTTTTTTATTTTATTTTTTTTTCTAATATTAAAGAGCTTGTTTATTAAAATAAATTTTTTTCAAACTCAAGTTTGTTGTTTTTGTATCTTATAAAATTAAAAATCAGCAGAGAGAGTTGGTTAAAATTTTTATTAAATAAGTATTGCTAAAAAAAGAATAACCTTAAGCTTTATTAGATTATATTTGATTATTTATTATTATTATTTTTTTTTTCTTCTTTAACAATCTTGTTAAAGTTATTTTTGCATTCTATATTTTCAAACTAATGTTCTTAATGTTTTTAGTTACTAAACCTTAACCATCTGATCTGTGCTTTTAAACTTTTCAAAAGTAAGCATTGCACTAACCTCTGCCAGAATTAGAAGGCTTTGCCAAGCTCTGTTCAGAACCAGCTGTCACTATAAGTTTATGTAATATCTCTCATTGTCAGACTTTTAGCCTTATATTACATCTCATGACTTTGGTTATTCAAAATTGGTTTCTAACTTGTGTTTATCACCAGATGGCTTTTCAATTGCAAATTAATTGCCTTTTCTAGAAATAAGTCTATTGGTAATGTCCCAAGTCTCAGGTACCATGATGTTGCAGGTTCTTATTTTTAGAAATGTATCTTTACAATTGTTATTATTAGAAATGGGGTCCCGTAGCCTAGTGGTCTAGGCGCCCCTCCCTCTACAGACAAGGTCGACAGTTCAATTCCAGCTAGAGGCAAAACTCTGTAATCTACGGAAGCATATGAATGTACATGAAGCCCTGTGGCTTAAAGTCCATGTGAATAGAAGATCGGTACATAAGGAAGTTCCCAGAAAGAAGTTTCCCGATATGAAGAGTTGGCGCTCGATGCGAGAGAAACGGTGAACATACCAGAAATGGAGAGAAGCCACACTAGTGAGTGATATGATGAACATAAAAGAAAACTATGGAAAAGGAATGGACTTACTGAAACTCGAACACCTCTGGCACCAAAACCAGTTTAGTGGATACGGGTTACACTAACACGGATAAAAATCTAAGGGGGGTAATCTTGGTACCATACTTAGTAAGTTTGCATCGAGGGTAAATTCGAAGGACTATGG
>CAJVQA010004931.1:0-16855 GCA_910591915.1 Cetraspora pellucida
ATCCAAGACCTCTACCTCATATCTTTATATGATAATATTAAAATATTTCTTTATAAAATAACATTGCCCTTCTTCATGCCTTACAATATCTATAACTCATCTTAGACTCTAAATCTTGAAAACTTCTCTTTAGAATTAACTACTCACCACAGTATTCATACAATCTGTCATGCACACATCTACACACTATGGACTACACAAAACCAATTTTAAAAATGGAATAAAATCTTTAATTAAATTAATTGGCAAGCCACTTAGCTATATATTAACAACAATCAAAAAATCTCAAACTTCTCATATAGCTTTCAATCTTTCACTTTTAAATCTTTTAGAATTAAAATTCTACTTGATGATTTTCCTACTCCACATATTCTTCACAAACGATATCACTCATACCTACCAACTTGTCATCAATGCCATGAAACCAGTTCTCACCTTCACTGAATAACATGTCCATTTGACCAGCTGTTATACAACCTTATTGACACCTCTTTACAACATATTCTAAATACAAATATACTTGACATTACTTTAGAACTAATAACCAAACTACATCACTAAATTAAACAACTGTATTGTATGACTATACACAACACAGTAGACTTACCATCAGTCTTTTCAATCTTATCTGGCTTAGTGCCAAATAAAATTATCTCTACTATCTTAGATTTATCATCTAAAAAATTAACTACAATACTTGTTATCAAATTTTTACTTTATCTTAATCAACAAATATATCATAAAATTTGGATTTCCTATTGTATCTTAAGATTAATATCTTATCCTCCTACTTTTAAGTTACCCTTAAATTCTATTTCATATTCATCTCAATCTTCCCTTTCTAATTTAATTTATTCTAAAATTTACTTCTAGTATATATAATGGATCAAATACCAAACTAATCATTCATACATAATTACTAACAACCAAATCTAGCTAAGCCTTGGCCACTCTTATTGGTTTAGGTCACAGATAAACTAGTCTGAGCTTCTACTCTTTTTATAATATTTTTAATAGTAAATTTATACTTTATGTAAAAATTTCAAATAAATATTTAATAAAAATAGAGGCATGGTCTCACTATTAATATTAAAAAAATATATATATATATATATAAAATTTGGCTAAATAATATTAAGTTATAATAGTATTTAATGAATATTTAATTTATTAAAAACTACAGATTGAATTAGCAAAACAAAAAAATAATGAATAATAAATATTTAAAATACAGTTTTAAAATTTGAAAATATGATATTAGAGCCTGAAAATAATATAATACTAAGTTAAATATGATATAGTGTTAGAGTCTAAAGATAATATAATATTAGACCTGAAAATGTTGATTTAGATGGGCTAAAATTTGATAATATAGATAATAATAAATTATTTCAGTTCTTTATATTATTGTAAACTGGCAATCAATCTTTAGTTAAAAAAAAAATAGTTTTAAAAAATCAGATAGTAGTCTTATTAAACTATTTTATAAAAAAAAGTTAGTTAATAATTTAGAGTTTTGGTTTTATTATTATAAATTTTGTAATCTATATGTAATGCAACTTATTGATAATAAGCTGACTACTAATGCTGTTCAATCTTTACAAGCAATCAAGAGGAGTACTTTATTTCTTTTTAATTTTTTTTTTTTATATGTATCTAGAAAAACAATGCTAACTATATTTTATTTCCCTATTTATTATGATTTCACTGGTTCCTTCTTACTAATATGTACAATACTAATTACTTTATTAATGATTACATATTTTTTTATTTTTTTTTTTGAAATGCCAAAGTAGAAACTTTATTAAGTAATAGAAGAATTACATTAAAGATTTTTAAACTACATTTGTGCTACTTATTTTAAGACACCCAATGTAACATTACACATCTATTTCTATATAACACTATTATTAATTATTTCAAATTAATTTTAAGTATAGAAAGGTTAAAGAAAAACCTAAAGTAATAGTCTTGGCATTTAGTAAATACAGTTAGTAAGTGAATAGTCTAAAAATAGACAGTTTTTAATAGATATAGTAGGGTCAATAGTAGATGTATTTGAGATATTAGATGTTAATTGAGAGATGGAAATTAGAGAGTAGATTTTTGAACATTTGGATTTGTTAGTTAAATTACAAGCTTTTTTCTATTGTTGTTGAAGAGTGTTATGTAGTAGCCATATTTGTTAATAAAACCAATTAAGAGAAGCATTTGATAAGGTTATGAAGAAGGGCAATGTTATTTTATAAAGAAATATTTTAATATTATCATATAAAGATATGAGGTAGAGGTCTTGGATAAGATTCAAAAAATTAAGATGTAATAATATATTAAGATAGTGGAATAATATAGTATGAATAATATTTGTAATTTTAGTAGAGATATTTAATTGTTGAATAATATTTGTAATTAAGTTATAAAGAATTTGTTGAAGATTGAATTTTTGTTTAGAGCAAGTTAATAGATGAGGTATATCTTCAATTAATTGACAATGTACACAATTTGAAATAGTGTATAATAAGGGATGGCGTATATTAAGATTTTGCATAGTTGGTAAGTTATTATTAATAATTTTTAGTTGAAATGAATAGAATTTTTGATTATTATTAAGTGAATTAATAATATTAAAATTGGTAAACCATTTAATAGAAAGTGGGTTTTGAAAGTATTTAAGTTGTAACCAAGTAAGAAATGATTGAATAGTTATCATATTTTGAAGAAAGAAGTGAGTTTTAATAGGAATTATATAATTATTTCATGTAAAATGGGAAGGAAATATTGTTTTAAAGTTGGATGTGATTTGGTATTTATTAGTAGTACCTTGTTTGGCTAGAAGATCAATTTGATTGTGAAAAGAGTTATTAGAATAAGATTTGATTTTATGAAAAGAGATATTAAGGGACTTTGTTTTAATAATATGATGAATAATAAATAAAATATTTCAGTTTTTTATATGAGAGAATTTGTATAATGATGAAAATAATTAAATATTTTTAAGTGCAGAGAGATTGTCTAAATGTATATTATTTTGTAAATTTATTGGCAAGATAAGAAGAAGATATATTATTGCTTCAATTTCTACTTGATTAGAGTTAGGATATGAAAAAATAGAACTGTTAAATTTGATTTGGATATTGTGTTCAGAGATCCATCCAATTCCAATTTTAGGATGTGATGTTTGAGCATTAATAATTAAGATATCTGTATAGAAATAAGTATTTTTTGGACGATTTTTTGCTAATAAAAATAATTCAATAAGTTGATTTTGGTAGTTGGAAGATAATATGTATTTTTGTATTATTTGTATATTCATTTTAAAAATGTATATAATTGGGGTTTGAGTTGGTATAAGTGGTAGAGAAGTTTGTTGTAGTATATTGATAAGTATATAAATTTCATAATTATTAATATTAAGAGAATAAATATTATTTTTTTTGATGACTTAATATTTGAGATATTAATAAAAGTTTAAGATATCAATATAGGTGGGTTAGTAAAAGTCAATAATATTGAGCCATGAATAGTATTATTTATTGAAAAAAAATTAGATGAATTCTTTATAAATGAATTTAAGAATTATTAAGAAGAATTGACTATTGATTTAATGTTAATAGGTGATAGAGTGTAATTGTATCAAGAGAATTAATAAAACTGTAAATATTAGGTAGGTTAAGATGTGGCCATATTTGGTTCATAATATTATTTTGAATTAGATTACAAAGTTTAGTAAACTAGGAAGGAGTTGATTCATGAATAGATTTTTTAGTTTGTATATATATGTTATTCCAAGATAAAGATATAAGCTGTCAGCAGTTGTGATTTATTTAATAAAGAGTATTTTATTATTATGAAGACTATTTGTTAAAAAGGAAGAGATATTAGATGAAAGGATGTCATATATTGTTTTTGTTGTTATAGGAATATTAGTTAGTAATAAATTTAATGAGTTATTAAGTAAAAAATAAATATTAGAGTTATGTAAAAGTAAAAGTTGAAAAATAAAGGAAAAAATTTTGGTTTTAAGTGAGAATTTAGAGTGTGTAATTAGAAGAAAAAGTGGTTGCTATATTTTAGTAAACTAGTTTTTAATTCTGACTTCACCAATATGTTTAAGAAGTAAAGTAAAATAGAAGATATGTTCCATTATTGATATTGTGACTTTTTGAGTTAAATGTTAAAATGTTGGAAGTTTAAAAGATAATGAGTTTTTAAAAAGAATATTAGATGTATTTTTTGCTAAATAAAGCATTTTTTTTGTTGTAATTGAAAGTAGTTGTAAGAGTTTTTGTTGTTATGTTTTGGATATAGATAGAATTTGTAAAAGATATTCTAAAGATGGTTTTAGTATTATATTAAAAATCTAGAAATTTGTTTAGGTATAAGTTTTTTATATTTAATTAATAAAAAAAAGTTTTCAACTTTGTTTTGAAGCATTTCAAAAGTTGGTTTAATAGAACCATTTTCATCAAAATAGATACCAAGTTACTGTATGATTTCATGTGGTTTATGTAAGAGTATTATTTAGTTATTGTAATAAAGTATTGGTATAGTGATATTTAGTTTATTTTTGTTTTGAAAGATATATAAAAGATCAGATTTAGTTGAATTAATTTCAATATTATTAAGATTGTATAGTTGTTGTGTATCATTAAGAATATATTGGAGGGTTTTAGGATTTTCACTGTGCTAAACAGTATCATTCATGAAAGCTATGAGAGGTATAGTTATTGAAGAAGGTAATATATTGGAAATAATCTCAAGTGGTAAAGAGAAGATAATTTTAAATAAATGTTTGTTATATTTATTATAAATATAGGTCAGGATTGGATCATAATAAATTTTCCAAAGAAGAGGTGAGTATGTTTTATTTGTTCAATGCCTAATTTAATATGAACAGGTGATGTAAGACCATATGCAGTAATTATTCTAGCTTGATGGTCTGTATGTAGTTCAGTAATAAGTTGGATTTCTTTGAGAGGAATACCAATTCTTTTGCAAGTGTCTTGTAATTGAGATATGTTGATTTTATCAAAGGCTATATACATGTCTTAAAACATTATCCAAGCTTCTTTATTGAAATTTTTATAGTGTTCAATAGTATTGTTAAGGATTTGAATAGGGATATATGTTGAAGAGTTTTTGGTAATAGTGAAGTTGAGATTTGAAAGGAGTTTATTAGAATTAATAAGAAAATCTAGTCTTTGTATAAAGATTTTAGTAAAGCATTTTTTCATTGGTTCTATAATTGAAATAGGACAAACTTGATTAAGTGTAAAGTTCTATGAAAATTTTTTTGAAATGAGAAAAATATTAGATGTTTTTCAGTCAGATGAAATTTTTTGAAGATGAAGACATTTGTTGATAAATAATTTAAAAGAAATTTGGCCAATATGACTTATATATTTAATATGTTTAAATAACTACATATTTAATGCATCACTTTATTAATTAGTAATAACTACTCATCGATAACTACATAATTAATGCACTGTTTATTAATTAATTAAATAAATACCTATCAATGACTATATAATTAATGCATTACTTATACTACATATTGGATCAGACTCATTTTTGATCTGCTCACTCTAATCATGTGATCACATGCTGTTCAATCATGATCAAGATCACATTTATTCTGTTTATTATAGGTTTCATGTTGCTTTGCTTCTTGATCTTTGAAGAGGTAGTCTATCTCTTTACACTATATATCAAGTATTAAAGAATAGCTTTATTTTAAATTTATAATGTTATTTATAAAATAGATATCATATCTTATAAGCTATAATAGAAGGCAGTTAAGTAAAGATTATAATAAATAAAAAACAATATAAATTTTCTGTAATGTTAGCATGCTTTTAAACAATGCTAATACAAACATTTAAAAAAATAAAAAAATATGTATTTAGTAATACAAAACAAAAAAAATCTTAATTGTAATATAGTTGCTTTTATCATTAAAGAACTTTAGCTATTTTTAATTATTCAGTTATAAATATTTAAGAGAATAATTAAAGAACTTAATATTCAAATTAATATACTTGATTACAATTATGTAAAGAAAATTCTTATTAATTTTAAGAATAAAATTCTACAAACCTTTATAAATATACACTTAATAATATTGAAATTAGTTTTATTTTATTTATTATAGATATATGAATATTGAATAATAATGATCTTTATATGTATTAGTTTTAGTTTTCATTAGATTATTGATAGTTTTCAAGTTAAAGCAATGATTAGTAACATTTTGTATCTTTTATATTCTTATATTTAAAATGTCTTTAAATAAAATTATCAAAATTTTAAATAGTCATTAGCTTAAAGATATTATTAATAGTAGTATAGATCAAATATCAAATTATGTTTAGAAAAACTAGAATAAAAATATAAATTTTTTAAAATTCATTATTTTGATTATATTTTATGATTCATAATTAATAATGCATTAAAAGAATATTTTAAAATTACTAATCTAATTAAAAAATATAAAAATATTATTTTATATTTTAATAAAAGTTTAAAGCAAAAGCAGTTTTTCTTTAAAACTTCTTCTTGTAAATCATTTTTTATATATAAAAAACAAATATCAGATTGCAACTAGGCACACTTAGAATATTATAACTAAATAATTAAGACTAATTTGCAACAATAACAATAGACAAAGCTACAAAAAATTAAATAAAGCCAAAAAACTGCCTTCTGCACTTCTGTTTTCTTTATAACCTTGTTGCCAACTATGTTAGCAACCAAAATAAACAATGATAACAATAAAAAGAATAATAACAAAACACATGTAGCTGAAACCCAAGGAAAAAAAATATAACTCACTTATATATATACTGATAACAGCAACATAATGAATAAATAAAGCAAAGAAAAAAAGGGAAAAACTAACTACAATACTACTATTCCAGTTTAAATGAATATTAGAAAAAACACAATAGAAGAAAATTTTAAGAAAATAGAAATTCTAGCTTAACTCTGAATTCTCAAGACATAAAAGTATTAGTAGAAATAGTAACAACAACAAATCCAATTCTGAACTTATATTAACTAATAGAAAAAAATATTTCTATAAATTTACAAAATAGCCAGAGCCTGATTTAAGTCCTTATTACAACTAATATAATTTTTCCTATACAAGAACAAAATGTAAATATAAACAAACTAATTCAGCCAGAACTAGCCCTAAACCTAGTGCATATGCAAATGATAATACAAACAAACACCAGATATGAAAGTAAACCAAGACACAACAAACATAGATAATAAAAAAGAAGAAACATATTTAACAAATACAATATTAGAGAAGCAAACACAAAAAAAGATATCATATAGCCAAACAATTAACAACAGCCTCCCAAAAAGAAACAAAAAAGCTTCAAATAGCTTTAACAGTAACAAAGAAAAAGAATAGTGTAAGCATGCATAGTCAGCTCTAAAAAAATTAAACAAAATAGACTAAAGCCTTTTGACATAACAACCTGAACTTAATCAAAAATCAAAGATGCACTAATCTTCTATAATGTATCAAAGAATTAATTAGATACAAACTTATTATGAAACCAATTACAAATTATATTCCAAAAGCAATTGCAGCAAAATTGTTCTATAAAGATACAGCATTTTTTAGAAGCTTTATATAAATTATTACAATCAGACTATAGCATTAAATAGAATTTAATAATTTGTTTACAGAGGCTTTAAACATTTATAAAAACAACATAATATACTAGCAACAAACAAAAAAAATCATAGCCAAATCTTTGAACTACTATGAATTAAACTAGCAACAGATTATTTAACTAACTTAGACTTCAACTAAATGGATACATAGAAGATTATAAGATATATCTTTTACTTAACAGGATTTGCAAAAATCTTACAGCAACTAAATTTTGAAACAACCAGAAAAATGGTTTCAAGTCTTATTAATGAGACACTAATACCATTACTTGCAAAACCTACTTCAATTCCTAGTTATCTAATAAAAGCTATTTCTTTTAGTTTATCTATCTCAAATTGTCAAATTATTGCACCTATAGCCAAGACCTTACATTTAATGTTCTTGTTTGACAAAATACCTGAAACATACATCTCAGATAATTGTGAACCTTTATCAGACTTATACAAACTTCTAAATGATAAAGTATGCAACATATTTCTTATTATAAGCAGAGCAGACTTGCAAAACCTGGCTTGATATAGAGAAACCCTGCAGAAGTTTTATATTTTTCAACAAATTCCCTTTAGCTACTTTGAGCTACTAGCACCAAAGAGTCCACTACCTTTTACTCTACAAGACTCAACTCCTATACTAAAAAAAAATTATTTTTTTTTATTTAAAAGCCAAAAAAATTTAAAGAACATGTTAGACTTTTGCAAATGGTTTACTTATCTACAAGACTACTAAATGACTATATTATCTTGCATTGATGACTGCCTCAAAATTCTGTAGCCTTAATAATGTCAGACCTTACTTTTTCTTTACAAACTACAGAAGAAGTTGAACTATTTATTAAAAAGATCCTATCCACATACAGCATCTCAATACCATTGCCAAAAACATATTGTAATTTCAATTACATAGAACTTTCAGACTTGCCAGAAGATGCCAAACTAGTTATAGCAGTAAACTTAATCTTACTAATCCCAACTTCCAAAGAGCTAAGCATTGCAGCCAAAGCACTATATAAATACTACTATTTCTATACAATACCTTAATCTTAATTAAACATCTAAAAAAAACAATCTAAACCTAATAATACATCAGATAAACTACCTTCTACAATTGAAAAATTGCAACTTGTATTAGCTAAAAAAAAAATTAACAACATAAATGTGTCTATTAAAAAACACCACAACATCTTCTTGATTTTAGAAACCTTTCAACAAACTTTTTCTATTACACAGTATCAAAATATATATTCGATCTTATAGATTTACTTAAACTATTTTTTAATATCTTTGAAAACAAAGAGACAACTAATATAACACCAAAGACACAAACATATGCAATAGATGAAGACCTGATGACAGAAGACTTATGAGTATACATCCTAATACAAACATTCTACAATCTGAATAAGCCAAACCTCTATGAACTTAATATAAACAAAAAAAATTAACATTACTACTTACAACATCAGAGACATTAATAATATACTAAAGATAAAACCTGAATTAAACACTGTGCTAAATCAAACTTACATATAATCTTTTTCACTAAAACTAAGCTAAAAGACTCGATAATAAAGTTATTAACTAACCCTTTATATAAAATCTTTACTTCAAACTTCGTATTATATAAACCAAATTAACAAGAAGCCAGCTTGGAAACTGCTCTAATAGTTTGCAATCTACTATAACTATATTTTTACAAAATTAGCACCTTTAAAGAAACAGTTATATGTCTTGATTTCTTTTTTCCTAATAACAACAAATCTTGTATTATTTTAACTTACCTTCTTTCAAATCATCTTTCTCTTCTAAAAAAGACCCAATTTCAATTATTTAACTAAATTACAGAAGCTAGGACTAGAAACTGGCATCTAATTATACTAGAAGATTTTAATGCTAATTAATTTAGAGACAAACACTTTCCAATATTCACAAATCTAAACACAGCCAACCTGACAAGTTTACTAGCATTTTATAACATCCAAACATTAACATGGCATAGCCCAACTTCTGCTGGTCAAATCAATGATTTCTGGATCTCATCAGATATATTACTAGTATTCAAACTCTCATTTCTAACTAATGCTTTTTATATCTCAGGCAGTAATTACTGCATCCTAAGTACAATCTGGTACACAAACTTTTCATCCTAAAAGAATCCTAGAAACAAAAAAAAAAAAGAAAAATATATCTGTTTAAGAAAATAACACCAGAAAACTGAAAAATTTTAAAGATTTACTAAATATCTGCCTTAACCCACAAAATATCCCAATATCAAATATGAACAAAAACAATATAAACAAAATATGAAACTTCTGGGCAGCAAAAATTAAAGAAAAAAATAAATAAACATATTCCATATACTCTTACTACTCTCAAATCCTTCTTTGCACTTTTGCTAAAAGCAACTAAACTGCATTCTGCTTTTAAAAACATTAACAAATATTTATATTATCTCTCAAATAATACTTTAAATGATTTAACTAAAGTAAACTTTTACTTATTAAAGGCAGCTACTCTTGCAGAAATAGACATACTACTAATCACACAAGCACAATTAAATTTTCCTTTATCTGATCTTATAATACAGATAAAGCAATACAAGCATACAATATAGCAAGCATGAAACTTCAAAAAAAACAAGCATAAAGTAAAAAAATTCAGTTCTACACAAACTGAAGATATTCAAACTTTAAAGATAACACTAGTCATATGCTAAATAGTATTCTTAAAAGAAGAGCAGAACCAATAAACTTTGAAAAATTATATTCTTAAACAAGATAATCACAGACAAGAATAAAATTAAAAAAGCTATATGCCAACATTACAAAAACTGAACCAAAGAAAATTCACCTAATAATGCTACTTGAAAAGAATAGGAATCAATATATAATCCACTTAACAACATTAAAAGTAACATATATGACAACCTTTTGTCTCTAATCTTTCTATTGGAGCTAGAACAAACTATAAAAAAAGTCCCTAAAAGAAAAGCAACAGGACTATTAAAAATTGCAAATAAGGTTTTTCAGCATTTACCATTATCAGCTTTCCTACTATTACTAGAAATATTCAACAAATGCTTGATACAAGAATGCATTCTAGACTAGTAGCTACAAGCAAACATTTTGCCAATTCCAAAAAAACAACACTATAATTATGAACTTAACTCTACATGACCAATAATACTAATTAATTATACTAGAAAAATCTTTACAAAAATTCTAACAATTAAACTAATAAACATTCTAGTTCAAAATTAAGTACTTTCTTCATACAATTTTGCAGCCTTTTCTCATCAATTTATATTACAACCAATCTCCCAACTTATTCAAATTTTGGAAGAGACAATTACAAATAAGAAAGAAGTCTGAATTCTCTTACAAAACATGTCAAAAGCCTTTGACTCAATTTATATACTCACTTTAAGCAAAGCACTTAAAAGAATTCAAATATCAGACAAAGCCATAAACCTAATATCATATTTGCTTTTATACTAGACCAACAAAGTAATTATGAGTTTGGGCCTAATCACATCATACTTAGTCAAAGATAGTATTGACTAAGAAGAGACCTTTTTACCTTTTCTTTGAAAAATATACTATAATCTACTAATCTTAAAAATATATAAGATTTTCTAGTGAAATTCTTAATATACAACCAAAGAAAATAAATGCTTCAGTAATGGCTTATGTGAACAACTCACTTTGAATTGTGCCTAACAAAACTTCTTTTACAAACATCTTGAATACTACTCTTCTTTTTACAAATTTGCCAATATAAAGGTTAACTTTTCAAAATCAATACTAGTTACAAACTCAACAGATTCAGATAACTCTATATTTTTTGATGAAGAATAACTAATAGCAATTAATAATGAAAAACTATTTAAATATTTGGAGCATAGTTCTCAACTAACAAAAGACCAACACTAGTACAAAAAGAAATAATGACTAAAATAATAATTATCTAAAAAAGTTACAATTTGCTAATATAACAGAAAAACAAACAATTTATATCATAAATAGTGTAATTATTCTATGACTCCTTTATCGATTTTACTTTTTATTTCTTATTTCAGCCCAAGCAAACACTCTTAACAAAATGTGTACTCAATTATTTAAATATAAGGCAAAACTAGCTCAAGAAATTACTAACTCCTTTCTACATAATTCAAACATTTATGCATTAACAAATATAGCTCAAGTACAACTTTTAGTACTAGTTACAATACTTCAAAAAAATTCAAACTATTCAGATTTTGACTTTTCATTCTTGAAACTATGTTTATAACAACTACAAAACATTGCATTTACTAATATCTTTATTCTAGTATAACCTTCAATTTTTTCAATAACCTAAGCAAATACACAAACTGGTCAAATAGTGCTAGCATTACATGCATTGGGCATGCAAACTTCAAGAAATATTAATAATTGGTGCTACCAAAAAAAATTCACAAACACCTCTATAAATCAAATACTAATGCAATTGCATTAAGCAATTTCTAAATGCCACTAACACAGAACTATCAACATAGAACCATTTTTATCACAACATCAAAAAAATACTAAGAGGCCATTGCCTATATTGGTTTCATATAATACAAGACTTAATAACTATATCTACAAATCCATTCTTAATATATTCACAATGCAATCCATATATTTTGACAAATTGGACTTCTACTAAAAGAGACTAAATAATTACAAACAATCTAACCTTCAAAAGAATTTATAATCCATTTAGCGAGAATCTTAAAACTTGATACTATATACTGTTACCTGACAATACACTAGCTGTTTATAAAGGATGCAAATTAAGCAATACATTCTATTATACTAAATATTGCTGCTTCAATGCAACAAAACCTATTTATAACCTCCAAGTAAACTGCAAAAAAAGAATTCATATCAATTTAGAAGACTTTAAAAAAGCCTTAACACTAACTTAACCAACAATGTTAATAACTTACAACTAAACAGTGCACCCAACCTTGGCTCATTCCCTATGCTTCTTTATCAATTCACTAATAATACTCTGAAATGACCTAATAAAGGCAACTTTAATACAAAAATTACAATGATTCATATTACAAGTAGATGTCAAACATCAAAAATACTTCTTGAATAGCAGCAAAGTGCTATTTTCAATACTTTTATTTAAGTTTTGGATGTTTTAACAACTCCTATTCATCTCATAAGAACATACTAATAAATACATTAAATTTTATACTTATCTTATTAAGTATCTGCACTTTGATAAATATATATACTAATAACTCTTCATTAGTTAATCTTATTAACTTTACAAACTCAATTCAATCATATAATTATCCAACATTAGACAAACAACAATATACTTTTCTTTATCTAACTCTAAAAGCCTTAGCATATGATCATATACTCACAATAACTTTTGACAAAGATCTTCAAATCCAAGAGATACCAAACACAATTTTTCCACTAGATCCTATATCTCAAAAGTTTCTATATAATTAGTTTGTTCAAAGCTTCTAAGAAATCCTTGCACTTACTTAATGAAAACTACACTGAAACATGTACATAAAATTACAAACCATTTAATATGGTTTAACTAACAATGAATCTTACTATGGCATACCTCTTAGAATAATATTAATTGGTCATTAACACTACAATACTTATTATATAATGAAAATGCCTTTAGCTTTAATAACTATTCAACCTTATCAGCAATCAAAAACTTCAAAATCAAACTAATCTAAAAAACTACCTACTCATCTTCTTTGTCATTGGAAAAATGCCAAAAAACATTCTAACCATTTATGTGTTAGATGTTACAATACATTAAAAACTATTATATATCTTCTAACATGTCTTAAAAACAATCTAGATCTTGAAATACTAATAAAATATATATTGATTGAAACTGTGAACAAATTGAAATTATGCTATAATATTATAAGAAAATTTATTTAAGTCTTTATTTACAACTACATCAACAAACAAATACTACTGAGAATAATAACAAATAATACTTTAGCATCATTTAAAAACAACAAGCACAAACATAAATATGTACCTTTTATTTATCATAATATCATTTTAGCAATATATAAAAATATCTGGCTCACTTCTAAAGCAATATAACATGAACCTGCTATTCCAATCCTACCTCTGATACAACTACCAACTTTAATTAAAACTACACCAATCTCATGTTTTACATTAAATAAAAAAATACAACTCTATATTATGCATAACAATCTTCTTTTTATTAGCTTATCAAAGACTAGAGGTTTACTGACCATTCTAGCAAAGAATAGGTTAAGAGTAAAGTAGTTTTTACCTTCATCTTTTCTAGTATAGTTTTTTTATCATATATCTTACATATATGTATAATTAATTAATTAATAAAAGAGATAGAGAATAGACCTCTTTTTTTTTTTAAAAAAAAAAAAAAAAAGCAAAAGCAGTTTTTTTAAAAGTTCAAATAGAAATAAAAGATTGAAATAAATTTTTTTTTGTAGTTTATGATGTTTCAATATAGTAAAATTTAACATTTTATTTATTAAAACATAACAGTTCTTAAGCTAGGATTGTACAAATATATATAAGTCAATTTTAGTTAAAACTAATAATAATAGTTTTTTAAGAAATTGTAAAGAAAAAGAATTATTATTAGATAAATAGAAAAAAATAACTAAGTTAAATTATTGTATTCTTATAAAATTAATTTAAAAAAATTATCTGGTTTACAATATCTAACACTTTTTCAAATATAATTTGTAATTAATTTTATTAAAATAAAACTTAATTATACAATAATAAATAATATTAATATTTAGAAATTTAGAAGTCTTCTTCTTAAATCAATTCAAGAACAATTTTCAGAATTAGTAAAACTAATTTGACTTGTTATTTTTTTAATCTGCAGATTAAAGATATATAAATAGTTACAAAAAATAAAAAAAATCATATTATTTCAGAAATATATAAAACATTTTAAATTTGTTACTAATTATTATAAATAAATACAATATCTAGTAATATAATAAATAGTGAAGAAGATATTTTTTCTAATTCTATATATCTAGAGTATTCAAGTCAAAATAATAATAATATTGTTAAATGTAAATTCAATTTATACTTATTACTAACAAAAATTCTAAATAAAATAAATATATTTTAGTAATGAGTCTTAAAAAAAACTAATTATCTTATTTTTGCAAAACTTGTCTGCAAATATCTTTCTATTTTAACTATATTAGTATTATTTAAAGAACTTTTTTTTTTATGAATCTTATTATTACTAAAAAAGAACAAATCTTAATTCTTAGTTTATTAAATTAATTTTATTTTTTAAAACAACTCTGAAGTTTTAATTTATCGCACATGTTTTTGATTAAGTAATAAAAATTTATATCTAAATGCTTAAATAATCAAATTTAATAATCCAAAAAATTATTATTTTTTTTTTATTATTAATAAAAAGACTATGTCTTTATCTTTATTAAAACTTAATTAAACTTTATACAAGTAAAATATATATATATAATTTATATTTGAATTCTATATCTATAAGATATTAAAATTAGAAGTTCAGATAAGTTATCTGTAATCTAAATTTAGTGTTAAAGGGATTTTGAGTTCACAGAATACAGGGACAAGGAAATGTAACTGATTATTGCTTGAAAATATCAAACATTAGAAAAATTGCACTATAAAAGAGGCAAAATGATTTGGCAAGACTAAGACATGAGTGCAAAGTTTCAGTTTATTATTAAAATGATTTTTATTACTAATATGGTTATTACTAATAATAACTATTCTATTTGCTTCCTTCTTTCTAACTCTAAAAAAAAAATGCACTTATATACAAAAATGATACCCCACAAAAAAGACAGTACTGAGGCCCAAAATCAAATATTTTTTTACTAAAGTCAATAGTTTCTGATTCATCATTATGATTGGGACTTTGAATAGCCTCATACAGCACAAACAACTAGTCCAATCTGGCAAATCTACTCTAACAAATGGCTATAATATTTGATTCTGCATCATTACAGCATTGTTTCAGTTGGGCAGCTTGGCTTTCAAGTTTCTTGAAATGCAATTAATGCATAATAGTTTGCTTGTTTCAGAGGCATTCTTACTCTAAAGAGATATAAGTTAAGGCGGAACTAGATTAGAGCAACTCTGGTACCTATTTTGCTTTTAACACTAGCAAAAAATTATTATTAAATTAAACACAAACCAAAGTTGCATATAAATAGGCACTAATAAACAAAAAGAAATTGAAGTACTTAAAGATCTATATAAACTATTAATATTAAAAGTAAACTACAAATATATTTGAAAATTCAAAAAAGAGAATATAAATTACTAACTCTTTCTAATGATCACTTGTACCAAATTCTCTTTAAACAAAATTTTTCTTTTCTTATATTATTATTAAGTAAATCTATCTTGGCTGTCTAAATAAAATTGTTTCTTATAAAATTTTACATATAGGTGACTAACTTTTATATCTCTAAAAGTATTCACTATAGAGATATAACTAAATTAAATAAATTTCTTCTCTTATTAACTACTCATTATTTTACTAAATCAAAAAAATCCAGCATACTTTTATCTTTATTTTGATATATTATATTCTCTATATAGTTAAAAACTGACAGTTTTACAATAAAATATATTAAAACTTTTTTATAAAAATTTGTTAAAAATTTTACAAAACTTTTTTCTTTTTTTTGAAGGACCCTGACCCTCTAGAGTGTTCCAGACCTGTAAATCACTATTACTAATTAAGATTACTAATTAATTTATACAAATTTAACTTTATATTTTTTATTTTTAAACAAAACTTAATATTACCAATATAGTCTTAATCATTTAATAGTAAATAATATACTTCTTAACTTGATTGTATATTTATTCAAATATATTCAAAAAAATATATCTAAAGATATTGTTAACTTGTAGTTTTTCCTTTAACTACAGTAATATCAGAAGCTGCTCAACTATAGTATAACAACTATAACTTGACAGGTTCTATCCAAAGTCTACACAATACTTAACACAATACTAAGTGATTTGGGATTTTAAGGCAGAGACAACAATAAATAGTATATGAAGATACTAAATATTGCATTCAGTTTATTAACTATGAAATGTATGAAGACACT
>CAJVQA010004932.1:0-16855 GCA_910591915.1 Cetraspora pellucida
AAATTATAAAATATAATATAGAACTAAAAATAAATATATACTAATATAGGAAAAAAAATAAATTCTATTACAGTATACTTATATATTCTTTTTCTCTAGTGATTCTGGCAATTTGATTGATCATGTTCTTTTTTACATATCTTAAAATTTGGTTTATTTGCCTATTTCTTTGAGAATGTTCATTGGCTTTCATTGGTCTGATCATACTATTGAAAGTTCATGTTACCTCTTTATTTAAGAATTTTCAAATAGGCTTTTGACTCTTTAGTTCCTTAGTTTACTATACCTGGTAGTCTTATTATGAGTTTGCATCAAAGTCTTATATGATATTGGTTATTAACATTTCTCTATGTATATGTAATATTACACTTGGCATAGATGCTCTGAGCTTCTATTTGAGATAGTATGATTTAAGGTTACAGATACACAAATCCAACTGATTATCAAGAGACAGTATGCTATAATGCATATTAATTTTCAAATTTCATTATAAGTAGAATTTGAACCTTAAATCTGCTACTTGGAAAATGACAACCCAACTACTACACTAGGATCACCATCCTCATTTTTCTATTTTAACAAATCTAGCAGTCTGTTGTATATATTTTTAGTCTTTTTCTATTTAGTTTTTTTAGTATTGATAAACTGTCTATTATGTACTTGATTGCTATAACTCTTTTTGTACTAAGTCTTTTTAATATACAGTATGCTTTTTTTGTTCTGTTCATTTCTTTCCAAAAGCTTAATCACTGTTAGGTTTTTAGTTCTAGTATTCTAATTGAATTTGTTTCTTACTAACTGTCTTCAATTTTGACATTTGTAATTATTTTACAAAGAAGTCTTATTGGTATATAAATCTTTTTGTTTTCTATTCTAGATAGTACTCTATCTTATTGCACTTGATCTTTTCTGTATAGATTATTTTCTTGTTATTTGCTTTTTTCTTTGTAAGTAAATCTGCTTTATTATTTTACTTATCTTTATTATAACTTTTTATTTTAACTATTTCTATTAATGTTCTTACTTTTAATTAGGTTTGCAATGTTCATTATTTATATTGCATTTTTCTTTTAAGAATTTTTTTATTTTTTATACTTAAAGTTGCTCTGCTAATATTTCTTAATGCTATAATGCTATTTGTATATACTTATATATTTTTTTTTTTTGGTACTATTAAAATTGCTAACCATATTGTTGCCAGTTCTGCTATTATTGCTAAAGATCATTCTTTAAGTCCTAATGCTACTTTCTTTTTGGTTAGTTCTTTCTATTTTTTTATATTATTCTTTACATTCTTTTTGTATAATACTTCATCTGTATAGAATACATATTTGTTTTTGTTTTTTCTTTGTTTCTTACTAAGATTTTTATTAAATAATCTGTAATTTTATTGTTTAGTCTTTGTTTTCTAATTAACTCTATCTTTAATTTTTTTATTTGTTTTAGTTTTATTAAGTTTTTTTTATCTTTTTTCTAATATTCTATTGTTCTGTTTTCTATTATTGATTCTAGTATTGCATTGATCTTGTTATTGCTTTTCTTGATTATTGTTTCTGAAATCACTTTTATATTATAGTCTTGTCTTATTCATCTCTTATACTTGTTTATTGTCTGTTCTGGCTTGTTTTTACAACCTTTGCATTTACTTATTTCTGTAGTTGTTTTTTCTTTTTCTTTCTGCATTAACTAATACTCTATTAGAACCTTTTTTTTTTTGTCTTGATTATTTTGCTTAGTGTTGGTTATGTTTTGGCTTATGTATAATCTATTTTTTTTCTTTTAATCTTCTAACAAGTTTGTTTATTTAATCTTTAATACATGTATATTGTAACTATTTGTTTATAATTGTTATAAATTTTACTGTTTGTTTGTATTACTAGTATTTTTTTCTATTTTACTAAATTATTTGGCTTTTTTTTATTGCACAACAGCCTTTGGTAGCACTTGAGTTGTCTTTATATAATTAGGTTTTTACCTTTTGAATTTATAAGCTAGTTTAGATATAACAATCACTATTTATTTGTTGTATACTACTTGTTGTTTATGTTTTTGTTTCTATTATATCTCTTATTTTTTTTCTATATCTGCACACTTTTTATAAACTATTTTTTTTTTAATAATTATATCTATCTTTTTTGCTTTAACTATTGTATAACAGGCCAAATTGTTTTTTCAATATTTCTTTTTTTTTAGTTTTCTTTCAAAATTTTAAATATTATTTGTTAACTCTACATTTTGGCATTTTTGTATTATTCTGAGTTTTGTTAGTTTGCCTAAACTTTCTTTTTTTATTAAGTCTTAAAAAGAGACTACTTATTTGCTTTATTGTTATTTTTTAACCTAGTGATTTGCAATTGCTTAGATCTTTATACTCTATTATGCAATTGTTTGATGTTTTTATCATATTATGCTGTATGTTTTACTAGGCATATTAATAGTTGATGTATCTTGTTGATTATTATTTCTGGCATCTTTATTAGTTGTAGAAGATATTCTAATTTTAGAATTATTACTATATTATTTATATATACAATTTGGCTTATTATTATTTTTTTTGTATCTTAGATTTTTAACTGTTTGACTAACTATTTTTTTTGCCTTTTTGCAAACTAATTCTACTGTTTAGCCAAATCTCTAATAATCTTACAATTTTATTTTTTGGTGCTTTTATTATTTTATTTTAATTAAATATTTTTTTTTTTATCTATTTTATATCTAGTATTTATTACTATTAGCTTTGATTTGAACCTATTTATTTTAATATTATTGGCTTTGAAAAACTTTTCTGCAATTTTAAAAATTTTTAATAACTGCTTCTTACTGCTTGCAATTTATGTTATATTGTTTGCATATATAGTTGATGCCTGTCAATATTTTGTTGTATTATTATTACACATTCTTTTTGTTATTTTTTATTTAACTGTATAGCCTTGTGTTTTGTCTTTTTGAATTCTTTCTAATAATAATTATAAAAGAGATGCCAAATAAGAAATAAAATTACCTCTTCTTGGTCTATTTTATCTTTTGCTATTATTTTTTTTGTTAAGCCATAAGCTATAATAACTTTAAGTTATTATTTACAAAAAAGATTAGATATGTATTCTCTTGTTTTTTGCAGTATTTTGACTTTTTTAAGTATCCATTCTAGGCTTTTTAATAGGACTGAATCAAATGTCTTCTTCATGTTTTGTAAAAGTATCTATATTTCTTTATTTTTTTTTTGTATTTTTTCTATTATCATGTTTAATATATGTATTAGTTGTTCTGTTAAGTTGCCTGATAGATCTGCATAGTTTGGCTCTTTAAGTTTTTTTTCTTTTAACTAATTGTTTTGTTACTACTTTTGTAACTATTTTTCCAAAAGTCTTAATTAGTGCTATTGGTCTAATATTATTTAAATTATATCTTCAATCTACATCTTTTGAAATTAGATATACTTGTGCTACTTTTTACTTTTTTAAAATTTCTTCTTTTTACAAAATAAGATTTGTGAAGGCTCTAAAAATTTTTTGTATTTTTTTTTCTGTATGCTTGATTAGTGTATAGCTTATGTCTAATATTCTTGAAGCTATATTAGTTTTAAGTTTTCTTAGTATATCTTCCTATTTTTCTTCTGCTATCTTATTTTTTAAATTCTTATATCAAGACTCCTTAATCTACTTTTTTAATTTGTATATTTTTTTTATTTTTCAGACATTTCTTCTAATTTTGTTTTTCTTTTTCTAAATTGGTTTTTAAAATATTTTGTTAAACTATCTAAAACTGCTTGTAGTTCTATTATTAGTTCTACTTCTTCTTTATCTTGTATTATAAATTTAGCAAGAACTATCTTTTTGAATAGCTTGTTTAGCAAACTAGCAATTATTCATCTTTGATCTGTTTGAATTATTTCATATCTTTTGTTTATATTTTTTATATCTGTTTTCTTTGAGCTTTTTCTTATTTTTTTTTTTTTCTTTTTAAATATTCTTTGCCAGCCTTTTGACTACTATTTATGTAACTTGAATAATGTTGCTTTTATCTTTTTTCTTATAGCTTTTAGCTTGTTATTTATTTTAGTTAATTTCTTCTTTTCTACCTTTTGATTCTTTTTTGTTTTCACTCTTTTAATTATCTGTTGCAGCTTAATAATATGTTGTACTAAACATCTTTTTTTTGTTTTGTCTTTTTTTGTTTTTGTATTAAGTATTTTCTTTTTTGAAATTTGTTTATTTGCTGCTTTAATTACAGCTCTTTATATTAAATCTTATATTAAATTTAATATATTTGTGTTACAGTTTGTGCTTATTTTATTTTTTTTTAGTTGTTTAATTATTTTTTTTATTCTAATTAATTTTGTAGCTCTTTGCATATTCTTTTCAATCTTCTTGTTTGCTTCTTTATATAAATATATTGTTTTTGTTTGGCTTTTTTATTTGATATTTGTACTACTGCTATTTGCAATTATATGTCTAACTTATATTTCTGTTATTATCTTATAATCACTATTAGTTAATTCTTTTGTTTTTTTTATATTTGCTTTTTGTAGGCCTAATGTCAGTACTTCTGATAGCTATATGTAGTCAATTCATGTTGCTGCTTCACAGCTTGACAATGTATATGCTTTTTTTGTTAGATAAAGACTTCTGTATAAATTTGTAAAATTGTGTTTTTTAATCTAATTAAATATTAGCAATCTTTTATAATTTATTGTTTGTGAATGTTGTCTGTCTAATATATTGTCTACTATATAATTAAAATTTTCTAATATAGGTGATATGAAATGAATAAGTTGTTGACTCTCTAAGTAGTATGTTGTAAGTTTAAAACCTATTGACAGTGAAAATTTGAATAATCATCTATGTAATTCATAGGCAGTATTATAATAATAACATTCTGTTGATCAATTGAGATAAGATACCTGTAACTATGATTACACTAGCATGACTGGCAAATTATAGAACATCTATGCAATGTTGAAGTTATACAGAAGAATGCAAACTGGCACTAGATAGTACAAACCTAAGATAAGTTATTGTAGTTGTATAAATTTGTAGAACTGAAAAGCTGAAGTCTATTTAAAAAGACCTAAATAGAAAAGTAGTACAGATCTCAATAGTACTACTATAAAGACTAGACCTAAGAAATGAATACCAATATGAAAAGAATTAGACAGATAAAAATCTTGAGTAAGAGATAGCACTAACTAGACTAATAAAAGTTTTGAACTAGAAAAAAAAATATCAAGAAATAAAACTTCAATATATCAAAGACAGGTTATAGTCCTTTTGAACTATTTGGATTAAATGTCTAAGAACAAAAACAGGAGTATATTATAAGTACTAGAAATATGTTATAAAGTTAGTACTAAAGTTTAGATAAACTTTACAAGAATAAGTTCTGTTAACAAGAACTAAATATAAGTAGTTAGTTAGCAAGAGGGCTTCTTAGAACTTTACAGTTAGGTAATATATTCTAAAATATATATAGCTTGACAGATGTATAGACAGAGAGGTTAGAGTTAGGTTAGATAGCACTTAAATGTACAAAAACTTGTAAGCTATTTGTTAGGTATAGTATAGGAATCTGAGTTTTTAATTAGATAATCTCTTAGCAGATTACAGATATGGTAACTAGTATAGAACCTGCAGGCAGACTACTTAAATAAATAGCCAAAAGCTGTATATGTGACTAGTTGCATACTTATCTTGTATAAGTTATATAATTATAATTAAAATTACAATAAAAACAGTAGCTACTAATAACTAATAGCCTTAGTAAAAGCAAAAAAAATCTTTTAATATAATTACTTCTGTATATCTCTTTCTGTTTATTATTATTTCTATAATTTTTTGTTGAATGTTCTTGCTAATCAACTTGTTATTAGGTGAAATATATAATTCTATTACTACCAATTTTAATTGTTTAAAAAAATAATCATATTTTTATTATATATTTGCTAATTCTTTTAATTGTCTTAACATGTTTCTCCTATTTTTCATCTATTAGTATATCTATTTTTGATCTTTTTTTCTTGTTTGACACTACACTAATCTAATAACCTTTGTATTGCATACTGTATTAAAAATTTTTCTTCTTTTTTTGCAATATTTGTTTCTATTATGTCTAATATTAATATTTTTTCTTTTTCTGCTCAATTTAAAAGATTTTCTAATTTTTATCTTCTAGTTTTAAGTTTATTAATGTTATGGTATACTATTTTAAATTCTTTTTTACTTATTTGTTTTTACTCTTTTTCAAGTTTATTGATTTCTCTTATTCTATGTTTTTTTTTTTTTTTATTCTTCTTATTAACATTTTTAAGTAAATAAAAAGTTTTTTCTTTTTATGTTTTTTCATAAATATTTCTTTTATTTTATAAGAAGTTTGTAATCTTCTTATTTATGTTTATGTTTTAACTATAGCAACTTTTAGAAGTGCTAGACAGAATTTTCCTGCTTTTTACTTATTTTTTTATAGTTTTTTTAATATTTTTTGTAAAGTAGTTTGATGTTAATCTATTTTTTTTCTAAATGATTAATATGCTTTTATTTTTTTTATTGTATTTATTGTTTCAGATTTTTTTATTTTTCATATTTGATATTTCTTCTTTATAGTTTTATCTTTTATTAGTTTCTTGATGTTTATCCTTTGTATTGTTTTTTTTATTCTATAAGTTAACATATTTTTATTTTTTAACCTTTTTCTTTTGATTAGTTTTTAGTATATTGTATAATTATAATATTTTATTAACTTGCTGCTTGCCTTCTTGAGGTCTGTATTATTTCTAAAAATTATTATTGTTATGCTTTTTGGGTTTTCATTTTTGTTTAGAGAAATATGAACTGTTTTTGTTTCTTTGTTTTTAAGACTTCTTAGTAATAATATTTCTAAAGCTTCTCTTACTAAACTTATTAATTTAACTATATGTTTACTTTATTTTTCTTTTTGTTTATAGTTTTCATAACTTTATATAACATGTATCAAATTGTTATTTCCAATTAGTAAAGATCATGAAGTTTTTTTTTTTTAAATAAGTAAATTTAATTATTACTAATGCTTTGATTTTTGATTTTTTGATTTTGACTACTTATATACTTTTTATATTTCTGTACATATATTTGACTTCTTCTTTTTTTATATTTACTGATAAGTCTCTGATTATTAAAAATTTGGTTGTTTTTTATTATTTCTATTTCTTTTTCTTTTTTTTTGTCTTTTATATTTATGAAATTCTTTTTATTTTTGGTTTTTTTTTAAAAAACTTGTTCTTATTTAATACTTAGTCTTCTTTTCTTTTCTTTTATTTATAATTTATATTTTTTTAATATTTCATCTTTGAAATTCTTTTGGCACTTTTTTTTTGTTATAGTTGTAGTTAAAATTTATTTCTATCTATTTGTTACTTTTTTTATTTGTTTCTTCAACTAACTTTATATACTTGTTTTTTTCTAACATTGCTTTTATATATTTTAGTTTTTCTTAGTTTGTATTACCTTTTAAGTTATATGTTAGTATTTTAGTCTAATATAAGTTGTTTGTGTTATATAGTTTATTTACTAATGCTTAGATGCTTTGTTCTAATGAAATATAAGTTTTTTCTGTTTGTTGTAACTGTATTCTTAGTTTTTTTTTTTTTTTTTTTTTTTTTTTTTGCTCTTAAGCAGCCACACTAGTACTTTATTAAGATTCTTGCAACTATATATAATAACTACATAAAATTTTTCTAATAACTAAGTCTAGCATCATCTGGCCACCTTATTAGTACCTAAGTGTGACCTGTTGCACTACCTCAATCAGAGGTCGACTGCTTATCTGGCTACTTAAAGCTGTATCAGAAAGGATTTTTCTCTTTTAGGACAAGCATTAACTGTCTTTAATCCTTCTTTTAAATTCTTTCTTCTTCTTAAAGGGCCAAAAAAAGAGGGTATTATAAAATTAAATACAAATATAAAAATGACTAAAAAAAAAAACTAATCAATAAACTCTTTCCAATGATCATTTGAACCAAACTTTTCAAAAAGCCGAACTACAGAAAAACGATATAATTAATATATTAAACTTTATAAAAACTTTTCCAGACTACTATATATGCATAGTTAAACATTAAAATAGAGTTGAAAAAGAAGTTGCAGCTTTGTGGTGACAGTTTAAATGCACTTTGGGATTATAGAAAAAGTAGTTAGTGAAAGCCAAAGTTTTTTATAAAGTAAATAACAAAGTTGGATATATTAGTTCTATACAACTGTAAAACTTACAAGAAACACCTATAAAGGTCAAGAACTCACAAAAGCTACAAAGTTGGTTCACCTCTTACCTTTACTTTGGTTCAAAGAAATTTTGTAAAAGTGGATGATTTAGCTTACCCCCTTCTAAAGATCAACACATAAAACTACCAAAACAGTCAGCAGTGTTTACTTTCTAAATGGGTTTGTTGATGACATAGATCAAAACAAGACAGTACTACAAACATGACTATACACATGTCTCGAAATACTAAAAAACCTGAAAATATTGCCTCTAGACTAACTAGTGCTCTATACTGACCCTCTATGATCAAGTCAATATTTTTTTTTTCCTATATAGTTTTTTGTTAAATAATCTAAATAAATAGAAAAATAGTAAAGTTATTTCTATTTAGTATAGTTTAAAATTTTAAAGGCCTGACACAGGCATACAATTGTAATTGTCTGATATTTGTGAATTGCAAGTTTCATACATTTCTTTTTTTCTCAATTATTTCCTTTTCTCTTTTATTTCTTGATTTGTATCTTTTATCATTTACTCCTATACCTCTGTTTTGTTTTTTACATAAAAAAATTTTTTTTTGTTTTTGCTTCCTTACGAAAAGATGTCATCAGATTGGCAATGTCCTATTGTAGGGCGGCAGTCAGACGAGCAGTTTATCTTTAACTGGGATAGTGTGGCAGGTCGTACTTAGGTACCATTTGGGTAGCTAGGTAATGCTAGACTTGTATATCAGGAAAATTCTATATAATCTGTATAGTTTCAAGAATCCTAATAAAGTACTAGCATAACTGCTAAAGTTAAAAAAAAAAAAAAAAAAAAAACCCTTAAAAATAAACAAACAAATTCCAAATCAAAATAAACAACAAAACAAACATGTAATAGTAAGAAAAAAAAAAAACAAAAAGAGAGCCAAAGCCCTAGTCTAGGGTTCAGGGCATGGGAAAAAAATTAGGCATGCTCTTTTTAAATCATATAATTAACATATAGTTTAAAAATCTTACATGTTGATTGAGTATTTACAGTTCTAGTTTACCTGAACTTATTAGCTAATTAAAATAATTTTAAACATCACATGACAAAGGCATGCCCTTTGGACTTGAGACATGCCTATAGGCATGCTCTAGAGGTATGCCCTTAGGGACATGTCCTATGCCCCTGTGCCCTAAACTCTACTCTAGCCAGAGCAAATTGTAAAAATTATATAGTACTGCTACTCCTAGTTCCTATTTTTTTTTTTTTTTTTCAGTATTAAGATGACCTTTTTGGTCTGAGCTTTTTATTAATACTTATAGCGGGTACATGTTTTATATAAACGTATCTATAATGAACTATTAGATGAGTGTACAACTGGTTATATGTGTAACTTTTCTATATTACCTATTTAAGGAGTCCGCTCAAGGGTTCTCCACCAGTTGTCGTACCTAACACCTCCTGCTTAGATGTTTCATTTAAACCCTCTGATCTAACCCTAGTATTAATTTCACCAGATCACAGACCCTGATCTATTCGCATTTGACCATAGGACTATAATCCTTAGACTATTTTTATCCTCGAGGTAAACCTACTAGAGCGAGCCATATTTCCTTTTACCGCTAACCTAGTTTGACACTATGATCGGGGCCAACACTTGCAGTCAGGGTTACCTCTTAAACCGTTATTACCCTTGTAAAGTTCACCCAAACTCTGGTACCCATCTTTCTGACTTCTTCTCCATCATCCCCTACTAGCTGCAACTCAGAACCAACAACAGACTTCCTCAGACTCCCAATCCAGATGGCCCGGTATGGTATACTTATGTATCCTTTTCCTCCAATGATTCTGATGGCCTGGTTGGTCATATGCTCCTCTACACATCTTTGTCATCCGGTTTATCCGACAGTTCCTATAAAGGTGTTTTATGGGCTTCTGTCAGTCCAATGGCACTATCGAAAGTTTGTGCTACCTCTTTACTCAGGATTTTCAAGTGAGTTTTCATCTCTTTGGTTTCTTAGCCTTCTACGCCCGGTAGTCTTATCGTGGGTTTGCCTAAAGCCTTATATGATACCGGTTTTACATTCTTCTATATATATGTACTATGTAACATTACATTTCGCATAGATGCCCCAAGCTCCCAATGTCAGGTAGGACCTAACTTGGTGTATCTAAGATTACAGATGCCCAAAACCCAACCGATCAGCAAGAGACAGTTACTGTAACACAAGTATAATTTCCAAAATTCGTCGTCTGTGGGAATTGAACCTTAGATCTGCCACTTGAGGGTTGACAACCTATCCACTTCACTAGGTCGCCACATCCTTTTTTTTCATGTTAATAAGATCTATAATCTTCATTATTCATATTATATTCTTCTTCTTAAGAATATTCATTTTATCTATTTGCTCTAAACCTTTACCAATATTTCTTATTGCAGCATTATTGTTTATATATATTACTACTTGTTTTTCTTTTGGTATTGTTAAAATTACTGCTTATATTGCTACTAATTCTGCAATTGTTAACGTTATCTATCCTTCTAGTCCTAGTAATATTTCTTCCTCTGGCCACTCTTGCATCTTATTTGTTGAATTCATTCTATACCCATGTTCTGAGCTAGTAATTCCTCTCTGGTCTTTGCACTTGTTGCACTATTTGTGTATATGACAAATTTGCTTTTGTTTCTTGTTAAGTTTCTTCTTAGTATCTTTATGATTTCTTGGTTGACATTTTTATCAAGATTTTGTTGCTTGATTATCTCTAGTTCTAGCTCTTCTATTATTATAGAATCTATGAATTTTTGCTCATTATTTCTTTATTTCTACTTTTCCTGTTAATTGGTCCAATGCTAACTTGATCTTGTTATTACTTTTCTTTATTGATGTATCAAGAATTACTCTAATCTTGTTGTTTAATCTTATCTATTGCTAGCAGCTGCCTTCTATCTGTTCTTCTTCTTCTGTACAATTGTTACATTTGCTAATTTTTGTTGCTAATTTATTTTTTTTGTCTTGCATTTGCCAGTGTTCTACTAAAATCTTCTTCTTCTTCTTCTTTACTATCTTCTCTAACTGCCTGCAGTCTTGTGTATTATATATTATTTATTCCTTTTTTCTTCTATTTTTTGATATATACTTCCACTCTATCTTCATTGCTTGAGTATTATATCTGTTCATTTTTAAACATTCTTTAACTTCCCTGTTTGATATTCTTTTAAGTACTTTTAGCTCTATTTCTTTAAACTATTCAGCTTTCTTGCTTTTGCTTGACTGCTCAAGATAGTTTTTAAACTGTTGCCATGTAATTAAACTTTTACCTTTTGTGTTGAGCAGTTAATTCAAGTATATTAGGTCTGTTTTACTTATTTTAGTTCTACTTTTTTTCTACAAACATGTTTCTAAGAGCTCTTGTATTCTGGAATCATGTTCAAAGGTTCTCTATAAGTTACTTTTAGTTCTTATATTTATTTTTCATTCTTTTGCTTTTATTATCATTAAACATGCTAGGTTATTCTTCCAATATCTAATATTAGCTGGCATTTTTTTCAGTTTCCAAATATTTTTTGTCAGGCCTTTTCTTTGACAGCCTTGTGTTATTCTTAGCTTTGTTAGCTGTCCTAAGTTATCTTATTTGTTTAATCTTTCTAGCAGACCACTCATTTGCTTCATTACTAGTTTTTGTTGTAATGTTCTACATTCACTGAGATCTTTATGTTCTATTATATAATTTTCTAATGTTCTTTGTAAATTGCTTTTCTGCTTTGCAAGACAAATCATTGGTTGATATATTTTATATATTTTTTTTTCTGAAATTTAGTTAGCTAAAGCATGTAGCTTAGTTTTGAGATTATTACTATATTGTTTATATATGTAATCTGGCTTATTGTTATCTTTTTGTATTTAAGATCTTTAATCATTTGACTGATTATTTCTTTAGCTTTCTTTTTGACTAATACTTCTCATATTTTGTTGTTTAACCATATTCCTAGTGAACAAACTATTTTGCTTCTTGGTTCTTTAATTATTTTGCTTTTTTCAAACATTACTTCTCTCTCTTCTTTCTTGATCTTCATATTCATTACTAGCAGTTTTGATTTTGATCTATTTATTTCTATATCATTCATTTTGAAGAACTCTTTAGCTATTTTCAAAATCTCTAATAGCTGACTTTTGCTGTTTGCAATCCATGTTGTATCATCTGCATATGCGATTGGTGCTTGGTGATATTTTGTAAAATTATTACACTGCATTCATTCTTTAATTGGTTGTTTGACTATATATTCTAAACTTTCTTTCTTTTGCACTCTGACAAGTAATAGATCATAAAAAAGCCATCATATTAGTAGTAATATTACTTCTCCTTGGTCTATTTCATCTTCTGCTATTACTTCTTCTGTTAGTCTGTAGGCTGTAATTATTCTTAATTGTCTTTTATAAAAATGTTTAAGATGTATTTAATTGTTTTTCTAAATATCTTGACTCTCTGTAATACCAATTCGAGACTTTTTAGTAGGACTGAATCAAATATCTTTTTCATATCTTGCAGAAGTATCCATATTTCTTTATTCTTTTTCTTTGCTTCTTCTATTATCATGTTCAGAATATGTACTGGCTGCTCTGTCAAGTTTCCTGACAGGTCTGTATAGTTTGGTCCCTTAAGCACTTCTTTTTCCATAAACACTTTGGCAAGCCTTTTTGTTATCACCTTTGTTACTACCTTTCTAAATGTTTCGATTAGTGCTATTAGATAAATATTGTTTAAACTATATCCCCACTCTACATCTTTTAGTATTGGGTATACTTGTGTGATTTTTTACTTGGTTGAAATTTCTTCTTCTTCTAAGCAAAGATCAGCAAAGGCCTTGAAGATTTCTTGTGTTTTCTTTCCTATCTGTTTAATTAATATATAGCTTATACCAGATATGCCTGAAGCTGTTCCTGTTTTAAGTTCTCTTAGTACCTTTTCTTATTCTTTTTCTTTGATATTCATTTTAACTTTCGTATACTATTCCTTTTTGATATGTTTTTGTAGCTGTATATTTCTTTTCATATTTCTGACATTTCTTCTAGTTTTGTGTTCTTCTTTCTAAATTGTTTCTTGTAATGTTTTGCTACACCTCTCTTAACTAAATTTGGCTCTGCTATCAAATTTGTTACTTCTTCTTCTTGTTTGATAAATTTGTCAAGCATTATCTTTTTGTAAGGCTTGTTTAACAGACTAGCTATCAATTTTCCTTGATCTGTTTTAATCATTTTATATCTCTTATCTATATTCTTTTTTATCTACTTTCTTTAACTTTGTTTCTATTCTTTTTTCTTTATTTCTTGTAGCAGTTTTTGCCAACCTTTCATATCTTCTATCCAAGCATTTGACCATTATTTGTGTAGTTTTGGCAGCTTTACACCTTCTTTTTCTCTTAATGTTTGTAACTTCTTATTTGTTTCAATTCTTTCTTCTTCAGTAACTTCTTGGCCTTCTCTTGTTTTTGTGTATTTGATTAATCTTTGCAGCTTTACAATATTCTTCTCTAGGCATTGTTTCTTTTGACTGTTTCTTCTATTTATTACTATGTTATATATTTTCTTCTTAGGTAAATGCTTACTTGCTGCTATAATAATTGCTTCTTCTATTATGTTCTATATGCTATTTATTCTGTCAGTTTCTCCTTTCTCTTCTTGTTCTTTTCTTTGTATTCTTTTTAGCACCTCTTTGAATTCTAATTGTTTTTGCAACTCTTGTGTATACTCTTTCCAGTCTTCTTCTTTTGCCTAATTATATAAATATACTGTTCTTGATTGTCTTTTTCTTTAATTTTAGCCTTGCTGTTCTTTGCCATTATGTGTTTGATCCATATCTCTGCTTTAACTATCTTATGATCACTTTCAATGATTTCTTTCACTTCTTCAATTTTTGCCTTCTGTAGACCTAAGCCCATCCTTCTGATACCTATATGTAGTCAATTCTTGTTGCAGCTTCTCTATTTAATTATATATATTCTTGACTTGTCAGGTGCATATTTCTGAAGATATTACTGAAATTTTGCTTCTTTATTCAATTAAAAATGAGTAACCTTTGAAACTTGCTACTTGTAGATGTTGTCTGTTCAACACATTATTTGCATATGTCTTTTCTTTTTCGCAACTATTTTTACTATTTTCTGTTAAACTCTTTTTTTCTATTGCCTTGTCACCTGGTAGTATATAAACTCCTAACACTACTAATTCCAATTGCTTGAAATATAGTATAAGTTCTATCAAATATTCATTTATCTTTTTAACTGCATCTATGTGCTTTTCCTATTGTTCATTAACTAGGATATCTATACCAAACCTCTTTTTCTTGTCTTTTGCTGCACTTGACCAAAATCTAATATAACTCTTATTTGTTATATGTGTTAGAAATCTTCTTTCTCTTTCTGTAAAATTTGTTTTTGTGATTCCAAGTATTGTAATTTCTTCTTTTTCTGCCTATTCTATTAGGTTTTCTAATTTCCATTCTTTGGTTTTAAGTCTATTAATATTGTGATATGTTATTTTTATTTCTTTTTTTCTTTGTTTCCATTTTTCTTCTAGTCACTCCTTTCTTGTTTTAGTGACTTTTACTTGTTCTTTTCTTTTTGTCTTTATGTTTTTCCTATAGCCAGGAAATACTTCTATATTGTCTTCTTCAAATATTCTTCTTTTTCTATATAGAAACTCCAATTTTTTGGACTATGCTCCTATATTCAACTGGAGCACCCTTAGAAGTAGTAGGCTAAGCTATCCCATGTTGTACTTCTTGCCTCTTCTAGTCTTTCAAGTCTTTCTAAAATTCGATTTAAGATATTATTTGTATATATAGCTTCTTCTTGTGTCTGAGTTTTGAGTTTTGTTATTTTTCTTCTATATAATTTTTTTTTTTTTCAAATAGATTTGTATGTTTTGTTTTGTTTTTTGTATTTTGATCTTGTATATTACTTCTGCTTGCTGCTGCTTGATCCTTTATTCTTCTATTCTATTCTTTCCTTCTTTTATTTGTATTTAGCTTAAATTCTTGTTTTTCTCTTTGGCTATTGCTCTCTTCTGTATTAAAGATTTGGCTAAACCTTTCTCAGCTTCTTTTTCTTTTTTCTTTAAGATCTTTTGTTTGTTCTATTTCTCTTCTTTCTTCTTTTACCTATTGCAGTCAAAAATTATTATATATAAATGGTTTTGATTGGGCTGCTTTCATATCTTCTTCTGTTGCAAATATGACTGTTGCTGTTCTTCTTTGGTTTCTATTTCTATTTGAAGATATATGAACTAACTTTACTTCTTTGTTCTTTAAACTTTATAGTAATAAGACTTCTAAGGTGCTTCCAGATAATTCTGTCAATTTTGCTGTATAATTTCTTTGTTTTTCTTTAGCTTCATGGTCTTCAATTTCTTTAGTTACTTGTATTAGTTTGTTAGTATTCACTGGTATAGCCTATAGAATGTCTTCGTATGTTTCTTCTGTCTTAATTACTACTAAGGCCTTATATTTTGATCTTTTAATTCTTACTATATAGGCTTTTCTAAATCTTCTATAGATATATTCTACTTCTTTTTTGTTTATATTTGTTAGTAGATTTCAAATCATCAAATAATTCTTGTCTTCAGATTCTTTATTTATTTCATATTGGTTTTCATTTGTTTTAGTTTCATTCTTCTTCTATTTCTGCTTTTCTTCTTTAGTTCTCATTTTACTATTATTTCTTTTTTGATATTTCTTATTATATTGTATCTGCTTCTTTATGCTGTCTTCTTTTTTTTGATATTATTCTATACCATTCACTTTTCTTCTTGCTGATTCTTTGTATTGCTGCACTTCTGCTATGTTTGCAGTCAAAATCTACTTCTATCTATAAGTTTCCTCTTTTAAAAACTTCTCTAACATCTTTGATATATGTATTGTTTCTTAGTAACTATCTAATAAATTTCATATGTTCTTCTTTTGTTTTCCTAATATATTGTATGCTGATATATTCATAAGCAGACTGTTGTCTTGGTTACAGTTTCTTTTGTTTGAAGCCTATATATTTTCTTCTAGAGGTTTTCCAACTATATCAATTTCTTTTTTAATTTCTATTTTGATGACTTCTTGTTCTTATTCTTCTTTTTGTATTTCTGTATCTCTTTCTTGTATAAATAATATTTCTTTTTCTTGATTGTTGTTTGTTGAACTTAACTTTTCTTCCTGGTTTCTGTTTGCTTCTGTTAACTGTTGATATATCTCTTTTTGTTTGTCTTGTATTTGTTTTATTATAGGTTTTTCTACTATAATATTCTTGTCTTATTTTGTAATATTGATCTTTTTATCTGGCTGTTTTTCTTCTGCTTTCTTGATTATTTCTCTATTTCTCTTGTTATATACAGCAAGGCAATCTTTAATGTATCTTGTTCTGTTAACATAACCACAATCCCATCTTTTCGTCTGGTATTAGAATGATTTTATTAGTTTAGTTAAAAAACACCTTGTTGTGTATGCTATTTGCTGCCCAATATGCTCTTTTAATATGTTATCATTAGGCTTTCTTTTTGATTTTGTATACTACTTATATTTTGGTTAGTTATTTTTTTTTTTTTTTTAAATATTAATGGTGAGGCCATGCCTCTATCTTTATTGAATATTTAATTGAGATTTTACATAAAGT
>CAJVQA010004933.1:0-16852 GCA_910591915.1 Cetraspora pellucida
TTAAATAGGCGATTAAAACTAATAAAATAATCTATAAACTATGTAAAAATATTAGGAAAATTATAAAATATAATATAAAGCTAAAAATAAATATATACTAATATAGGAAAAAAAATAAATTCTATTACAATATTTATCTAAGTAAAATTCTATACATTCTTATCTTTTAAAGATCTTTATAAACTAGCTGACTAATTTGAACAAAACTTTATTTAATTAAACAACACATTTACTAATCCAAAATGTATATTTATTTATTTTACTATTATCTTAAAACTTACTTTAAATCTGTAGCAACAAACAATAAAATTATTAATTTCAATTTTAAAGAAACACTAAATAAAATTTTTTTTCAAACAAGTAATCTACAAACTCTAGTCAGAATCATTGCCTATTACAATATCACCCAAATTTTTAAACTAACTATTACTCAGTTAAAAAATCTTAACAAGTTATATTTTGATTAAACAAACTAATATATTATCAATAAACTTAATATTTTTATATCTACAATATTAAAAATTAACTTTATTTACATTTTCAATGTATCTAAAATCATCAATGAACTTAATGATAGCCTTTTATTCTAGCTATATTTATACATTTTTGTTAACTTTCTTTTATCTATTCACTTATCTAATTCATATTACTTGCTTTAGCTATATTCTTATAACTCTGTTAACTTTTTTTATCTATTTGCTTATTTAATTAATACTACTTTTTATTTTTTTAATTATACTTTATATCTTATTTAATTTATTTTATCTTTGTTTTTTTCTTTATAATGATGTAATTAACTTTTAATAGTATAAATAGTTAGTAAAATCTATAAGTAGCTTACTAGTATATACTAAAATAATAAATATTATTTGGAATATTTTAACTAATCTAAATGAGTCTTAGCTATTCTAGTAGGTTTAAGCTGCAGATAAATATATCTGAGCTCTTATTCTTGCATATAGTATTTTTATTACTTAGAGTTATAGTTTTATAGTTAGCAGTTTAATAATTAGCTCTGACTGCAAGTGTTAGTTTTAATCATAGTATATATAAAACTTCTTTTTGTATTTAGTAACTCTATATAGTTACTACTTAATAACTATAAATAAAAATAGAAGCAAGTCTTTATCTTAATACCAAAAAAATATTAAATCATTATTATTTATAGCAAATAATTAATTATTATCTATAATATAATTAATTATTATTTATAATATATATTTATATATAATTAGTCAAATATAGAATTATTTTTTAAATGTATTTACAGTACATTTTAGTTAATTTTAATATTAAAATAAAATAGATTATTTCTTTTAAGTATTTTAACAAATTAAAATATTTGATTATTTAATTTTAAAATTTTAAAATTGGAAAGTTTAAACTTATAGCTTAATAGTAAAGCTACTAATTCTCACAAACTAGATCAACAATTAAGTTAGACTAGATACAAAATCTTAGGATTTTAAAATTTTTAATCTAAAATAGAAATCAAAGTGAATATGAAACTTTGTAAAAAGTTCTAAGATAAAGTAAAAAAATAGATTTTGAAAAATAAGATATTATATATAACAGTAGTATTATAGAAGGTTCAGCTACATAACAATGTTGCACAAATAAGTTTCTAAAAAATAGTGCATACTAACATCTTTGTATCTAATTTGCAAAGTGTATAATTAAAAAGATAATACAAGATAGCTAAAACTAAAATAATAAGTAATATAGTATATGCAAAGAAGATTTATAACAAAGAATTAGTTTAGCTAGAATTAAACTATTTTAGGCAATTATCTTTAAAATACTAAAAAAATATTCTTTAAGACAATCATACATTACAACTTAGATAATAGATATTATACTTGTACTTAATAGTCAAGATTCCAGACCTTTTTGCAACATTAAGCTAATAGTATATTAGTATATAGTTAATAATATATCTACAAAAAAGTTTGCAGAAATCATATATGATCAAGTTACAAACTAACTAACTATAAAAATACAACTAAAAAAAATATATAGTAAACTGTAAATTGATAATTCAGATCTTAATAAGTTTAGCTATGTTACAGAGTATCAAGAAGTATATTAGCTTTATATATCAAATTAGTAGCAGCAAAATCAAAAAACTGCAATACTTAACCAATTTAGAAAAAGAAAAAATATTACAAGTAGTAGACAGTTGAGTTGCTATTAAACTAAAAGTAATAGAAAATTAAAATACAATAAGATAACTATAGTCTTATTAGTAGTTTAGTAATAATAATTAAAATATATAATAAAAGCTATGAAATATATAAACAAGTGTAAATATAATATCATATTAAGTGTCTAGATCAAAAAGTAATATAATAACAAATGCAATATAACTATATATAAGAATAATACAAAAAACCAATAAAATATAAGTTATAAGTATAGTAATTTAGTAAAATAGATAAGCTGTAATCCTTCAAGTAGTAAGTTAGATGTTTAAAACCTATTAACAACAAAAATTTAAACAATTACCTATATAATATTTGTATTATAGCAACTATCTTTAATAATTAAATTAAGATACCTGTAACTATAATTGTACTAGTATAACTGGCAGATCATAAAGCATCTATATAACTAATTGTATAGAGAAATGCAAACTAGCATTAGACATTGCAAACTCTAAATAAGTTTTTGTAACTATGTAAGTCTATAAAAATTAAAAAATAAAAAATTTGTTTGAAAAGATCTATGCAGAAGGATAATATAGATTTTCAAAAGTACTACTATAAAGACTAGACTTATAAAACAGATACCAATATAAAAAAGCCAAATAGGTAAAAATCTAGATGAAGATATCACTAACCAGACTACCAAAATTGAATTAAAATAAAAGAATATTAGGCTTATCTAATATATTAATAGCCTAATTATAGTTTGATTAAGCTATTTAGATTGGAAATCTGAGTATAATACAAAAGCATATTAAAATATTTTGGTTATGCTATGAAGTAGTACTAAAGTTTGAGTAAACTCTGTAAGAGCATAGCAGTTTAATAACTAATTTTAACTGCAAGTATTAGTTCTGTTATAGTGATACTAGATTAGCTATAAAAATAGATACAAGAAGTTCTAAAAGGTTTATTTTAAAGATAAAATAATTCTAAAGTTGAAATTATAATCTGATTATAACTTAGTAATATTAATATAGTTTGCAAAATTAGAAAGTTTAAAATAAAACATCTAAGCAAAGATATTAGATACAATAATTAGTAAAAAACTTTTAAGCAGTTTCTTTAAATAGATAATATAGAAAAGTTATATGTGCAGCTAATTAAACACTCTTCTTATAGTAGTTCTTTACAAAACACATTATCAAAAGTATTAATAAATGTCAAAAGACCAAAAAAATTATTTTAATATTAAAAAAAAAGTATAAGTTATGATTTGGCTTTATATAAAAAAAAATTTAAAATAAAATAAGATCTTGTTTAAACTTTTTATTTATTTTATTTTTTTTTTTATTAATAAGATCATACTTTATTTCAATTATTTTATTAACATATTGAAGTTAGTATTATAACTATTTTTACAGAAATAAGTATGCAGCTAGGCATATGTGCAACTTTTGGTTATCTATTTAAATAGTTCATTCTAGAGTTCTATACTAAATACTATATCTATAATATATTAAAATATTATTTATTTAAACCTTTTAATTATCTGCTTTGTTAACTATCTAACTATTACTATACTTCTTATATATACTTAACTAATATATTATCTAAGCAGTACAGTATCTTTACTTTTTAACTAGTTCTTAAACTATAAGATATGCCAGTAAAACTTAGAGAACTTTCTTGTTAACTACCTACTTATTCTACAGACTATTAACAAAAACTTATTCTTATAAAGTTCACTTATATTCTAGTACTTACTTTATAATATATCTCTAGTATTTTAGTATATTTTTGCTTTGTTCTTAGACTTCTGATCTAAATAAATCAGAAGAACTCTTCATAGTATATCTCTAGTATTTTAGTATATTTTTGCTTTGTTTTTAGACTTTTAATCTAAATAGATCAGAAGAACTGTAATCTATTTTTAATATATTAAGTTCAGCCTAATATTCTTTTTTTCTGATTCAACTTAGCAGCCTGGTTAGTAGTACCTCTTATCTAAAAGTACTTGTTTATCTAATTTTTTTATATTAATATTCATTTTTTTGATTTAACTTTTATAATAATACTATCAAAGATTCATGTTATCTCTCTACTTAAGTCTTTCAAATAGGCTTTAGTTTTTTTTAGTTCTCAGATTTATACAGCTTAAGAACTTATCTTAGATTTGATTACTTGGTACTAGTTTGTATTTTTTGTATAATTAAAGTTATACAAATAATCTATAACCTACTAGTCATATTAATGTAACTAAATTTTATCTTAACTTATTAACAAAATATTATTACTGTAATATTTTTTTTAACTATTCCCAATGCATTACATTGTGAGACACATGTGGCACTCTAATTTTCTTTATTAACTTTAATGTTTAGAACCTAAGGTTTACATATTTAGTTGCTATGTACATTATCAGTAGTGTTCCCTAGCCCTACTATACTATATTATTAACAAGTTTATCACTATTCTAATAACCCAGATCCTTGGCCTCATGGTGTAAGACCCCTTACTCAAGTCCACAGTTCCCTATCAACAATGGTCTTTCTAGGTTCTGTCTCCTTATTTCTATTGCCTTTTATGATAATTTTCTAATCTGAGATCCTTATATTATCGATGTTTCTTGTCAGATTATCTTCTTTTCTAGGTGTCATGTAACCCTGTGGCTATGTTATTTGACTTGTTCTTGCTATAGTACTTTGTCCAAAATTAGAAGTAGGCTATTCCTGTAGATCATTCATTTTTGTAATATTCTTGTTAAGAAGTAGAAGTAAGAAATTCTCTTAAGATCATAACAATTGTGATTCTGGCACAGCTTTTTTCCCTAGTTGGAATTGAACTGACAACCTTGTGAATGTGACCTGAGAGTGCTAACCACTGCACTATTGACCTGCAAGTCTATTACTGCAATATTATCTATGTATTATATAAATAATTATTTAAAATTTTGTTATTAGTGAATTTTGAACTTATAACTTACTACTTAGAGAGTTAATAATTTATTTACTTTATTAAGTCTTACATCTCTTTATCTAGACTTTTAAATAATTAAAATATTAATTACAGTAAAAGTTTTAAAATAATTTTTAATAAACTTTTAAATATTTTATAAAAATTAATTATATTTCTTTAATATCTAAGCTTTTTGTTTTAAATATTATAAATAATAAATATAAAAATCTAAGTAATAAGTATTTTTTCAATTTAACTAAGTTAAAAAAATATATTAAAAATTTTTTTGCAAATAAAAATTTTAAAATTAAAATTTTTTTAAAATATTGTAATTTATTACTATAGCTATATATTATTACTCTTAATTGACTAATTAAAATTCAAAATCAAGTATAACATAAATTAAAACAAAACATAATCTTTTTTAAAAGATTATCTGTAACTTAAGAATTATTTATAAAACTATTTTTTACATTCTAATTAAAAAAATTTTTACTACTAGGTATAGAAAACTAAGAAACTAAAATAATAGAAACTTATTTAAAATTTCTTAAATAAAAAGATAATATTGATTTTTAATAGTATCATTAGATTAATTAAAACTATTAACTATTTTTAAAGAAACAGAGTAAATAAACTAAATACAAAATATATATAGAAAAATATATAATCAACCAAGCTGCCAAATTTATTAAAGAAAAAAAATACAGAAATATACTATATCAAGTTATTTAAATTGGTAATCTAAATAGTAATTAGTAGAGAATTATAGAAAAAATGTTGAAAAGATAGGTACTAAAATTCTAATAAACTTTAAAAAATAAAACAATATAATGTAGCAATTAAATAAGTAACTTCTGTGACTGCAAGTATTAGGTAACTATAACATGTTGCATAAAACTAAGTCAACAATATATAGAACATAACACTCTAATAAGTCTCATATCAAGAATAAAGTAGTTTTAAAAGTACTGATAAGCATTAAGAACTTGAATGAGCTGTGCTCTAAAGATGTTCTTATAATACAAGAGAATTACATATGCAAAGAGTTTAAATAAATAAGACCTGTAGCTGACTTGCAGATATGATATCTAGTTTAGAACCTGTATAGTAATATATAAGCAAACTACTTAAATAAGGTACCAAAAGTGCATGTATAACTAGTTATAATCTCTAATACAAGAAAACTCCTAGAGACATCTATGTTTAACAAAAAAAGTTACTTTTCAAAAATAGAAACTTTAACTTAAAAAAAAATTCTTATAAAATTTTAGATAAAACAATTAAAGTTATGCTTAACTTTAGTTTAATACTAACCCTAACCTTAAACTAATATATTATTATTATTGTTTAATTCAATATTATATATAATAATACATTGTATAAATAAAACATTTCAGCTTTGAATTTCAAGGCTGGGTATATTTAATTGTAAATTCAAAAGCCCGAATTCTAGCTTTTCTTTAATGGTAATTGAATACAAACAAAAGGCTTTCGGTTTGTTTATTACTTTTGTGCATTTTTTTATGTGAGCTATGTGCAAATTATTTTCATCAAAAGTTTGAAGTCTAATTTTCTTTTAATAGTACTTGAATACAAACAAAAAGCTATTGCTTTATTTATTGCCTTTTTATACATTTTTTTATAAGCCACATGCTGTACTTCATAGCTATGCAAAATATTTTCATTCACCAACATAGTTTAGTCTTTCCCAAAGTATTACATACTCTAAATAAATTTCTTGTTTTTTTTTTTAAAAAAAAAGGTTATTTTTAAAATGATTTCATATGTATACATTATAATTTTATTAATTACAGCTATTCATGCTACTATATTTCATCTTCCAGTTAATAAATGCCCACAGGAAGATTCCCTTCGAAAATGTCTTGACCAACATTATATTAAAGGATCAATCTACTTTCGTGATGACTTTTTTTCCTATAATCATGATATTGGATTTGAATATAATAGACGAGTTATTCATTTCCCGGTAGCATTTGTTCATCCTGTAGATATATTAGACGTTCAAAATACTATTAAATGTGGAGCAAAATTGAATTTTCCTATAGTTGCAAGATCAGGCGGTCATTCTTATGAAAGTTATAGTATTGGAGATAAAGATTGTTATTTAGTCGTTGATCTTATAAACTTTAATAAAATTACCGTCAATGTAACTTCACAAACTGCTATAGTCGAGACAGGAAATAGGTTAGAATCAGTACATTACAAAATAAGTGAGCACTCATTTGCATTTCCAGCTGGAGTTTGTTCTAATATTGGAGTTGGTGGACTTGTATTAGGTGGAGTAAGTATTATATGAAAATTTTTATTGTGTGTATTACTATATTTCAAATTATAAAAATTATAAATATTAATAATATTTTTCAAATAGGGAGTGGGATTTCTCAATCGAAAATTTGGAATGTCATCAGATAATATTCTTGATGCACAAATAGTTTTAGCAAATGGGACAGCAGTTAACAATGTTAAAGAATACCCAGGGCTATTCGAGGTGCAGGAAATTTTGGCTATGGTATTGTTACAGCCTTAACCCTTAGAGTACATCCGGTCCAGAAAATCGCAACCTTTGTTTCTTTTACATATGATTTTGATCAAACTCCATTAGTATTCTCAGTAGTTAATCAGCTAGGAAATAATCTTTATCAGAATTTAACATTATCAATCAGGATGGGATTTTCAAAATCTTTGATCTCTATTTATGGAGTTTATCTAGGATCTGTATATGAATTACAACCTCATATACAAGAATTTATTAAATTGTCTAAACCTAAAAATGTGTCATACACCGAAGATGAATTGTATAAAATACATAGACTTATTAGTGGAGTCGAACCACCTAAAGCTGGCTTTTTTAAAGTAAAATCTTTCTTTATTGATTCGGCTGGGATATCTTATGAAGGAGTTAGGTATGTAATGAGGTTTGTGGAAAGCTTCAAATGTCAGTTATACTTTAATTTATTGCTAATTGGTGGTGGAAGAGTTAACGAGATTAAACGAAAAGAAACTGCATTCGTCCACAGAGGTTTTTTGTACCACATAGGAATTAAAATAGATGTGACTTCTGAAACGTGTATACAGGATTTAGAAAAATTTTCACATCATTTTCGACGAAGATACGCCAATTTTGAAAGTTATCAAAATATGAATGATAAACAATTGGATAATTGGCAATGCAGATATTATAACGAAAATTTCGAAAAATTAGTGAAAATTAAACGGGAATATGATCCGTATAATGTATTTCGATGGAATCAAAGTATACCTACTAATACTGAAATATCATGTTATTAAGTGTAAATGATACTATTTTTAAATTGATGTATCTTTTGTTTTTTATTGAAATTTTTATCAATTAAATATATAAAGGATGTCGTTGCCGATTTCCTAGATCCTTTTTTTTGATGGAAATTATGAATTTAATTGATCTATTTTTAGGAGATGGCTAAGATCTGGTGTAGTCATATATTTAATCAGAGTTAGTGTTTTAAGTTATATTTTTTATTAATTTTAGAGGTGACATCAGTATTTAGTAACATGATGATGGACCGTGACAATTTCGATTTTGTCACACAACTTAAATCACTATAAAGGCAAACTTTTAATTATTGTTATAAAACCATATTTTTGTACAATATGGTCATGCATTTTATCTAAAACTGTATGATCTTTTATTCTTTTACAAAAAACAATCAGAATTTAAATAAGTTATAAATATTTTTACAATATCTAATTTTTTAACAACTACTAGAAAATAAAAGTTTAAATATTTTGATTTTAAAAAATATATCAGATATTTAACTACTTGCAATAATACATTTTTCAAGTATTAAAAAAATTTAAATTTAAATTAATCCGAATCTTTATATAAAAAGAAAGATTGTATTAAATGAGTGTCGCTAAAAGAAAACCTGAAATTTTAAATATAGTCATATTTAAATTTTCGGATTTTCTTTTAACGACACTCAAATAATAAATACTTAAAATATAAGCATAATCAAAATAATAATATATAGAGAATTTATTTAAACTTACCAGTGGTGAATTTTCATCAGTGATTATCTATGCATAATTAATATTAAAACGATCTTTATAAATCAAAAATGAATTTATTTATTATTATTTATATTAAAGGTGTAATTTTTTTAAAAGTTCTTTATAAAATTGGTTTACTTATTACATCAGATCTTTAATTCTGATTAATTGATAAAATTCACTAATGGTAAGCATTAAAATTTATTCATATATAGAAATAAGTTGAATTTATTATAAACTCAAAGTTATAGACATTTCTTAAAATCAAAAATTATAAAAAAATTATCTAATAACTTAAAAAATAGTATCAACTTAATGTCCAACTGTTATTTAATCTAACTTCTAGTATAATGAATATACGCATTTTATTAAAAAAACTATCTAATCACTTAAAAAAATAGTACCAACTTAATGTCCAACTGTTATTCAATCTGACTTCTAGTATAATAAATAAAATTAGATTTTTATAAAAACTATAATAGTTAAAATATAAATCAGACTTATAGAATAGCAATGCTCTAAATAAAAATTAATGCATATAATTTATAAATTATGGCTCTGATATACATAATTTAATTTCTTTGGTTTTCATAATATGAAATTTTCAAACAGACCCAACCAGTCAGCTTTTTTGACCCTGCAGGGTTATGAAAATCAATTAATTAAATAAAACCAAAATCTTTAAAGAACTAAGATCTTTTTAAAAAAATTACTTCAGAATGTAATTCTAGAAAATACTTATATGAATAATCAAAATACAATTATAGAAAATTGATATTTTCGTACCTTCTCTCACTTCTGTTAATAAAAATTGTATAGATTATTAGGTGTTGGTTAGGGCTTAGAGTTAGCAAGGCTGTGAAAAATATCAATTCTCTAAGTATATTGTCATTATTTAATAAAATACGCCCTATAACGGTTAAAAAAAAATATTGCCAGCAATCCAATAAGTATAATATGATGATCGATTCCCAAAAATTAGCGTTAGATATTTGATTTTAGGTCACATCTTTTAATCAACTATGTATCAGTATATCGAAGTACCAAAACCACAATTAATTTAAATTTTGGGATTGTATTTAAGGTTTGAACCGAATCAGCGGCAATGTTAAATACTAACCCATGATTTTTGATATATCAATAACGATACTTTAAATAATAGGTAGTAGCACAGTAATTGAGAATTTATCGTAATGGTAAGGGTTGATCGAACCGATTACTTATAACTTTGACCGAGTTTGCTGATCATTTGGCCAGATTCAGAATCAAAAAACTTTGAACTTGGCCAAGTGATCTTCAAATTTGACTAGAATTATAAGTACGTAATCGGTTCTGCTATTTTAGGTCACAATCAAAATTAACGTAGTACTGCTTTACTGAATAGCTTAAATAGTATTACATTTGATCTGTAGTTGACCAAATACATAATTTCAGAATGACAAAGTTTTTTGAAAAGCTTTCAAATGATTGCCTTGAACTTCTTGATGATAAAGAAGATTTTAATGTAATCATTACTGTTGGAGAATCACCGAATACTAAAATATTCCAAGCACACACCAATATGTTAAGATATAGATCTTTATATTTTCGTAATGAATTGGCAAATATTAACAAAGATAAAAATAACATTAAAACGATTAATTTAAACCATATTTCTATTCAACAATTTGAAGTAATTATTAAGTAAGTTATATATTACTGATGGACTAATAAATAAAACCTTTATTTAAATACCTATTTATTATAGATAAGTTTTTTATCTGGATTTAGAGATTTAAATAAAGGAAAGTCCATTAATATGATGGTTATTTAGCTTATATACTGTATATGTGAGAACTAATTTTACAAATTTTAAATAAAGATACATTTACGGAGGTGTGGTTTTGTTAGAAAAAGATAAAGATGCATCATTTATTTTTAACCTTATACTTGTTGCTTCCGAGTTTCATCTTGATGAATTAGCAAAATATCTTGAAACTCAATTGATTAAAGAAAATGCACACTGGCTCCGTTTAAATTTCACACGCGTTTATCATAAAAGTTTCCAAAATGAAAAACTTCAAGAATTACAAAAATGGAGTAATGATATTATAGCAAAGTATCCAGATAAGATTTTTGAATCGGAAGATTTCACCTCACTTCCAGAAAATGCAATAATTTCAGTCATTAAGCGAGATGATTTACAAATGGAAGAAGGAAAAATTTGGGAACATGTTATTAGATGGGGAATTGCTCAAAATCTGAATTTACCGTCCAATCATAAAGAATGGTCTCAAGAAAACTTTCTAACATTAAAGACTACTTTACAGAATTGTTTACCTCTTATCCGTTATTTCCAAATATCAAATGATGATATTTATGACAAAGTGAAGCCATATAAAAATATTCTTGACGAAAATATTTGGGACGATATACTAAAGAGGTTTATTACACCAAGTAGACCAGTATTATCAATAGTTCTTCCACCCCGTAAAATTTTAACGCCAACGTTACCACCCAGAGTAACCGAACCGTTTCCTTCGAAAGTTATTAGTGAAGAACATGCAGCAGAAATTGCATCATGGGTTGATAAGAAAGCTGAAGCGTATTCAGTAAAGAATAATCCATATAAGTTTAAATTGCTTCTTCGTGGAACAAGAGATGGTTTTACAGCACAATCATTTTGGAATTTATGTGACAAGCAAGCAAACACTGTTGTGGTAATGAAGGTTAATGGCACTGATGAAATTTTTGGTGGATATAATCCAATACAGTGGGATCAATCAGCTAATTATTATGTAAATTGCAATGATAGCTTTATTTTTTCATTGAAAAATGGTACTATTCAAACTTCCGTTTTAAGTCGTGTGAAAAATCCACACTATGCAATTTATTGCAAATCTAATTATGGACCAGCTTTTGGCTGTGGTCATGATATTTATCTGGCAAATAATTCAAATCAGAATAATGATAGTTATTGTAATCATGATTCGTATGAAAAAGCAATTAGAAACCAAATTGGTAATGATAATTATTATTTTTGTGTAGAAGAATATGAAGTATTTCAAATTCAGAAAGAGTAGAAGTCTAGCAAGTAGTTTATTCAGTATATATGTCATACGTCGGAATGGAATTATTGTGGATTTGGAATCCACATAGGTTGGTTCCAAGTAAACATAGGTTGTATCAGAATTCTAAATTGTACCTAAGTTGATAGTTCAAATTACAATAAAATCAAGTGTAATCCAAATTATTTTATCGAATATATTGTTTTAGAATTTAAGTCGACTTAATTCATAACGCAGTGCATTGAAAATTAAAAGCATTACATAAAGTTTTTAAATCTATGATTTATTCTCACAGAATACTTTCATTTTTTTTACGTATACGTATAATGATTTAGCCACATGGGTTTTAATATTACCTAATTGTGAAGTAGATTGTATAATAGAAACTTTTTGAACTCTTATGAACGTTGAAGGAATACTAAAAACTTATCAAGACCCAACGGATGCAATGCATTATCATTATACGTAATTCTAATAATACTGGATTTACATCCAACTATATATGTCATTCATATGTGTCATGCAGCGGAGTGTCATTCGATCGTTGTGTTTGTATTTGCTGGGTCTTGAAAGCCTTAATACAAAATTAAAGTCATCGCGTGTATTAGCCAATTTGTTGCTAAGATACTTGGAAAACAATTCTTTGAATACATTGTGAGGTAAAATGGATAATATTGAGATTCGCTTATCAGATGTTTCAAAAAAGTCAGAAAATGAAATAAACAAAACAATTATTATAATAATATGAACGTATATACAGTATTTAAAATCAACTTATGTTATTAAATTATCGATTATTCAGTCATTACAGTATTAAATCTAGAATCAACTTAGTCGTTTTTCAACTTGGGCTACTGTTTCTACGAACGAAATATATACTATAAGTTGTCATTACCGATAGTATTGTTACATTATCAGGCGTAATTTTAATACTGGCAATTAAAACAATGCTATTAAAATATTTATATTATACCGTACATATCATTTCTCAATTTACGTCGATTATTAATATAAATAACTTTTGAAAAATATTCTTTTATCATCATATATATTTTTTTTTCTTCTCTTTCTATTAATGAATACACGAAGTTATTCTTTTCTGACCATGAGACCTTTAACCGAATATTGGAAACATACATAAACGAAGCTTGATGGATAGAGAACGCTACAATGAATGTCTTAATAAGCAAAATATTACATGCCCAATTTATAATATTCAGGAACGTCAAACTTATAATGTTCAACGCCCAAGTCATATAATTCATACTATGTAAGAACCCCAACTCAAGAACACCTAACACAGAAACGCTCTACTCAAGAATACCCAACACTTAACTCATACATTTCCGAAGTAAGTAAGTAAAAAAAATTTTCGAATTTCAATTAAAATTTTACAGGTATAATTTGGATTAAAGTAATAGTGCAAATAATAATGGTTCAAGTCAAAAAATTTGCCCAAATTCATGCAGTTGCGAAAAATGAATTGCAGTACTAAATCATGCTCTTGTAAAAATAAAAATTCGTTATACTCAAGGCAAACATTTTTAGTTACATAAGTAAATTTTAATATATCTTGCATAAATTTGAATATTTTCGGTTAAATTAATACGTATAATAAATATTTCTGTAAATTTTATACCGATTGAAAAATGATATGCGTCATTAATAATTGACAGGATTTAAAAATGACGCATAACATATACAGTAGTATTTATTTTGTATGAGTATTGATTTACATTAGGGCTATATAGCAAAATTTGATATAGCATTCGTTTATGGAAACATGTAAATTGGGATTAGGTATCTAGAGTATAGTTTTAGGCGAAACCCAAAAAAGGAAATTATAGCAATGACGTTCATTGTTATAATTTCCTTTTTTGGGTTTCGCCTAACAACTATAATCTAGAGTGTGCAAACTTTACAAACTTAGTTAAGAGGTTAGCTAGACTATAAATGAATAGAGTTAGGTAAATAACCGTTTTGGTAATAATAATATCCTGATACGTTGGGAACAAAGTTTTCTCTAATTTTACATACGGATCAGGGTATTATTAATTTACAGCTGTTTTCAAAAAGATGTGGAATGCGATTTCCATATACTCATGTGGGAATCGAAGAACGTGCTAAGTAAAAATTAAAAATCTGATTAGTACGGGTCTTGAAAACTCTGAAAATTTGAGAATTCTCCATGGTATAGTGATCTGTCCCTTTTCACGAATTTTTGAAAACGGTTGTGATTGGGGGATCACGTTAAGATTATTATTATTATTAGTAGTAAAGAATACGCCATTTTATATGGTTTATGTTGATAAATAGCTTTTTCGGGATCAAAATTTTGTTCAAGCGCTTGGATTAGGGACTAGGGTTCGTAGCTAACAAATTATATACAGTAGTAAAATTACCCAAGAAAATTCTTTTTTTAGAGAAATTCTGTTTTTTTTTTGATAGTGATAAGCTTTCCTAATAATTAAATAGGGGCTGAATTTGATCTTTTTTTTTATACCATATTTCATGGAATAATGAGTACGTATATATTAATTATTTTGAAAGTCTGAACTCTATTATGCTTATTTTATGTATGTATTTATGTATGTATGCTATCTTGTTGAATATTGTTGAATAATCAAAAATAATGATAAATGGGCATATACAGTAATTGGCTATTCACATTTAAATTCATAAACAAATATAGTATTTACCCATACAGAGTGTAAGGTTGACCAAATGATCACCGGGTTTATTAAATACATCATTTTTACTGTTGAAGCTGTAACTTCAAGCGTCCAAAATGATAACTCGCCTTTAATTGGTATTTTTTATGGCTTGCCGAACTCGGTCCTTGAATCGATTTGAGAAACGGATCCCGATCATAGCCCTTATTTAGAGAATAGAATAGGAAATCATCATTTGAAAACAGTGATTAAACGGTGGTTTCCTAGCCCATTATCCATTTATGAAGTCTGGTATCTGTGTAGTTGTAGATACAAGGCGGAAAAATTTTAAATAAACTTATGTTGTATATGTATATAAAAATGTAAAAATGCAAATTCAAGATAAATTTAGTATTATATGAGTTCTGCACGCGCACTTTTTGATATTATTTAAAGAAACTTTGACATCATAAAAATAGTAACTAAAAAGACAGCGATATTTGCCTTAATTATTAAGTATCACACACTTTAGAATTAAATTTAAATATTATTTAAATTTTATACTGTAAATTACTTATAAAGATTATTTATAATAAATTCATAAAGAATGCAATTTTTGTTGTAAATTTTGCTCAAATATTTGTAATTATCAAAAGAAAAAGCGTCATCAAAAAGAAGGTCAGGCTTTTGATACACCTACAAGTGTATGAAAACATTAGTTTCAATTACTGCAATTTTCATTAGTGTTAAACCTTATAATTTCGTGCGGAAGTAAATTTCTTTATTTTCTTTCTCAGATTGTGCCACTGGTTAGGTTAATATAGATAGTGTTAGCTCCGTGTAATTAACTATTAGATCATAATTGTTATAGGTAGTGAAGATGGCAGCATTCTTACTAATTCATATATAATATCAACGATCGTATCCATTGCTCTATTTATTAATTCTTTATGAATTATTTCCTTCTACCAATAAGAATTAAATAGTTTATTAACAATGGTAAAGAATTGTATTTTCATAAACATTTTTAAATTGATTATTTGTTGAATTTCAACTGGTAATAATTATTTAATCGTTCACAAATAAACTTTTAATGAATTAAAATAAAACCTATACATATCGGACGTTGCTTTCAAATTTCTGTTAATTAAAATTGACTTACATAACTTTAAATTGGAGACACTTTACGATGGGACACCTACCATTTACGTGATTTTTGCACCTACCAAAATATAAAATCAACTCCTTCAAAAACATGGACGGACCGTCTACGGACACGTATTGATTCACGTGATTTGTACGTATCTATTATAAAGGGAAATATAGTGACACAGCATACACGTGATTTAGTGCACAGCAAACTGGCCAGCATTAAACTAATCGACACAGCATGGCCGACATTAGAGTTAGGATTGGCGTTAGGGTATAGCGGAATTAGTCACGTGTATGCTGTGTTGGTATGACTTCCCCTATTATAAATCTAAAACCTGTCATGTGCTAAAAATACTTACCCTAAAGTTAGGGTACGTGCAAGTCATATGAATTTCACATCACGTGAAACCATCAATGACGTTTTTGTTTGGGAAAGTCTACGAACATGTGAAATCACACCTAAACTAAGATCGGTGATTGGTACGTGTTCATAACATTTAGTTAGGTTATGGTCATGGACTGGCCGCCTAACTCTAACTTAGGTGAGTGTTTGATCATGTGACGTAATGATCACTGAGTTCCGTGTTCTTAAAACTTCCCTATAACGATAATTGTATTACGAAAAAAGCAATTGTATATGTTATATATGTTATACAAATATAAATATACCATTTAATTATAACCCCAAAACAAACATACTTCTAGCATGGTATAATACATTAACAGACCCAATAACTCAACAAGAAATAATTAACACAATAAATGCCTCACCTAATAGCAAAGCACCAGGACCTACACTTATCACTAATGAAATGCTCAAACATACCCACCCTCATATCATTAAACT
>CAJVQA010004934.1:0-16851 GCA_910591915.1 Cetraspora pellucida
CTTCTGTTTCAATGCTTGTGATTTCCAATTTTGAAATATCAGATAAAGTTTCTTTGACAGAAATTGGAGTTAAAAGTAATATAACTTGTTTAATATGATAAATCTCATGATGTTGAGTTTCAAAATGAGCTCTCATAGTGTTGATTAAGAAAGTATCAAAAAATTCTGAGCGATGTTTACATTTAATTTTCCCAGAATCATAAATATGATAATTATCTGTGATAGTTTTCTTTTCTTGATTCATATTTGAATTATATACAAAAAAATCTATTTGGTCAATTAACTAGATAGAAATAATTAATAAAATAAATAAACATAATAAACTAATTCTTATTTAATATAATAATATCTGCAATAACATTAAGATAAAAAACAGTTTCAATATATTCCAATAAATCATCTTTTGATAATTTTCTAATTTCTTGTTTGATCTCTACTATTTTTTGAATATTTTCTCGAAATATTTCTGTATAACGAGGTTGACCATCTATCAAAATATTAAATATTAATTTGAAGATCAATTCGACTAATGATTGAAATTTTTTTAAACTCATCAAGTTCATCATCACAATCTAAATTGTAAAGTATTGTTTGATAGATTGTAGAAAAAAGAAGCTTCTTTATTTGATTATTTTCAAGAGTTTTTTTTAGTTCTTCATTTAAATCCATCTTGAATTACATATTAAACAATCTACTTGGTTAATAACTAAGTAGATAAATATAATTTAAAGAAAAATAATAAAAAATTGTTTCATAATTATAAAAAAATAAAATAATTTAAGAAATAATGTTATTAACAATAATAATGTTATCAGAAATTACATTTCTATAAATAACTTTATCTAAATATTCTATAATATCATCTTTAGATAATTCTGTTATAAATTGCTTGATTTTCATAAGCTTCTCTAGATTTTAATTACATCTTTTTGAAAAAAAGTATTTCTTGCAATTTGACATTCGATAGTGATATTTATTTGGTTAATTAATAAAGCTCTTTGTATTTCATTAAGCTCTACATCACGATTTAAACTGTATAAAACAGTTTGATAAATCGACAAAAAAAGAGCCTTCTTTCTTTTATTATTTTCTATCAATTCCTTTAATGTAAATTCTTCACAATTTTCATTTAAAAGATTTGATGAACTTGATGAATTGTTATAATTCATTTTTAATATTTACTGAATTGAAAAAATATTCAGTTTATTAAACTGAATATTTGTTAAGATATGATGTTACTTATAAAAGTTGCTCAAAAAGACTCTCATAGGAGCTGAAATCACAATTCTTTTTACATTGGGAAAATTTAAGACAATCTTTACATAAAACATTTTCATTCTTGAACATGATATATTCATTATAAATCACATCAATACCAGTTTGGTAAAAATCGTAAAGATCTCTTAAATATTGAATAAGACATTTTTTGCTTTTTCTATTTTGTCTTTTTTTATGATCAATTGTAGTTTCAAGAGAAGGATTCACAAAAATGACCTTGTAAGGAGTAAGAGATTCAATCTCATTAACTTTTCTGTCGATATAATCCTTTTCATATTTATCAACTAGAAATTTATTGAATATCTTAACATCCTCGTATCTATGATCCTCAATAATATAATCATAATCCAAATATTTAGTGAGTTAAGCTCTTTTTTCGTAGAAATTTGTTATTACACTTTGGAAAAAAACAATTTTTTTCCTTATTTTTATAAAACAGATTAAGTTCTTCAGATAGTTCGAGAGAAGCTTCATTGAACAGAAAGACTGAATATCCTCTTTGTTTCAAAAAATGATAGAATAAATTTGCCACAAATGTTTTTCCTGCACCAATAGTTTCTGTAAATACAATTATTTTTTTTTTCTTCTTGGATGTTAAAAACATACAAAAGAAAACAAATAATATAAAAAATAAAATAAGAGCCACAGCTTCAATTGGTATAGATCGAATCATTTTTACACAAATAAAAATCTATTTGGTCATATAACTAAATAGATCATTAAATTAACCTTCGAAATTAAGATAACTATCATCATTTATTAGATTATCATAATTTAACATTATAAATTTATGACTAAGAGAAATAAGATTTCAACAATCTAACTTTTCTAGTAACCTATATAAATCTGAAGGAACTTGTGATGAATAAACCTTTATTATATAATTAGAAAGTATAATCTCCCAAAAATTTAATTCTTTTTTTGACAACAAATAAATATATGTTTTGATAAGAGAACTGGTAGAACTCTAATCATTAATTTTTGAATAGAGTGTATAATATAAAATATCTTAGTTTGTTTCTAAAATAATTTCTTTTTCTTTAAGTCTTGCAAAGAAATAGGTTTCAAATTCTTGTTTGAAAAATTTGGATATCAATCTTAAATTATCGATATGTTTTTTGGTATCTATATTCTTGGATATGTTTCTACAAGTGTTATAAAAAACGGATTCATATGCTGATTTAAAAAATAATATAATAATCTCATTAGGAATCAACATTTTTTGAACAGAAAAAAATCTGTTCAGTTATAAACTGAACAGATAATATTTATTTAAAAACATATCCTAACCTAGAATGACCTATAAACATTATTTGAGCAACCAATGACAATTTTTAATAATTAATTCATATACTTCTTGGTAGATCTTATTAGATGCTGAGTAAAATTGATATTCTTCTTTCATTTTTACTAATTCAGGATCTAATTTACGATTAATAATTCTCATAATTTTCTCTTTGGAAGTTTTGAATTCATTTTTGTAATGTTTGAAATCGAATTCTTCCAATTCTTTCAATTGGATTTTCAATGCTATTTTCATATATGAGGTGCAATGATTATTATTACCATTGATAGCATTTACATAGCTATGGAAAGTTGATAAAAGACCATTCAATTTTGCGAGTTCTTGAGTTTGTTCATCAAATAATTTTGACATTGTATGTAAGTCAATTGTTTTAAAGGTTATGAAAAGAAAAATCTGTTTGGTATTAAACTAAACAGATACTAGTAAGGAGAAAATTGTGAAAATTTATTTACATTATTTTTTTTGATAACTATCCTACCAATAGAAACATTTTCTCCTAATAAACTAACAATATTAAATCTGTCAGCTTTATAATCAACTAACTTTATATAATCATCATTATCTGATTTGTAAAACTCCTTAATAATTTCTACAAACTGATCTTTATTACAAAATTTGATATTTCTTTTTGATATATGTGCCCATTGTTTTGCTTTAAGAGTTGCAAACTTTCCTTTTTCTTTTAACTTTTCACTGTTATACATGATGATTCCAAGAGAATCAGATGCAAATCTTGAAATAGCTGATTCAAAAACTCGCACAATTTGGACAGGTATAGGTGTCTCAGTGTTTTTACATTGAATAAAAATAAGTTTTTGCTTATATGTTATGATAATATCGATACTATGATCTCCACGATTCACTTTAACATCAAAAGCTAATAATCCAAAATTTTCAGCTATTTTTTAAATAATTAGTTCGAAATCATGACCAGATTGATAGTTTGTTATCTGAAATAATAAAACATGAGTATGAGAATTCTCTTTACCAGTGTTTGCAGTACTAGCATCTCGAAGATATAACTTCAATTCTGATATTAGTTTCTCACAAAATAATAAAATACATCCTCAGCATATATAAGTATGCATTCAGAATATACTTCTATTTTGCTATGGCAGCATAATTCGAATTCACAAATACAAAGTAAAATGGCATAGCCAACTTACTTTTTTTTCTTTTTCGACAGTAGTCATTTTTAGCTTATATAGTTAAAAATCTAACTGGTTATTAAACTAGTTGGATGGTTTATTTAATAAATAAGAATATAACAAAAATAAAAAAATAATAATAAAATAAAATAAACTATTGAAGTAGAGATGGGGATGATGTAGTATATTCAGGTTCATTGAGTTCCTCAGGATCTATTTTAACTTGTTTTTGAGATTCATGATTAATCTCAATCTTGCGTTTTCTATGATTTCTGAATTTTGAATTAATGGCCTCAATTATTGCTGATTCTTTGAGTCTTAAAGAATCAGTAACTTTGAGATTTTTAAACTCGTTGATAGTATATGCCTCCCATGCAGAATTCCTGTCAGGTTCTGTTAGTTGTGGAATTTCATCAGTAATAGTTAAATAGATCGCAGTTTTGAACATGATTTCACAATCTGGACAGTCAGGAAATATACGAAATCCTTCATTATAAGCAATAAAATGGAAATCTTTCAAATCTAATTTGGTCTCTTCAAATACTTCTCGCTTGACACAATCAACAAATGATTCATATAGTTCTAAACTACCTCCTGCTACTTGATAATACATATAATAATCTTTACTAGGATAATTCTATAACTCATCCAAATTTTCTTTTCAGAATTAACTATCAAACATAATGTGTAGTATCGACATTCTCCTTCATATTGATCAATTATTTTCTTGTTTATTTGCATCAAATTAGTTTGTTCAGTGAGCTTGACTTTAATCTCATTATCAATCTGATCCTTGTTTATAGAAATACCATTACTATACATGCTTGCAACAGAATTAAGCCAAGATAAACATGATGAAAAAGATGATAGGGAGGCTGAATATTGACTCTTTGCGGTGTTGTATTTTTCAGACATTGTTAAGATGTTTAATAAAGAGTATTACACAGAAAAAAATTTAATCAGTTATAAAACTAATTAAAGAGAATTATATTTGGAACTTAAAGAATCATCTATCCTAAGTTCACTATCACTAAAATATAATTTGTCATTTAGAACAATACCATTCTGGTTTATTATATAAGTGAAATTGTCTTGTTCTATAAAATCATCTGCATCAGTTTCATAATATGTGTTTGAAGAATGTAATGAAACTTGAAACTCTTGTGAAAGAGATTCTGAATCAAAATCCTTAGGTTCTATTAATTGGTTTTTACATTTAGTGCATTCTTTATCTGAATAGAAATTAGTGCATTTCTCACAATAATATAAAAATTCTGGAAAAATCTTGTTTTTACAATTATTACATTGTTTTCGTAAATGGAAATAGTTGCATTTCTCACAAAAATATTTGTTGATTTTTGGTTTCAATTTTGGTTTTGGTTTTAGTTTTCGATATGATATATTATAATTTGGACGTATTAAATTTTGAATTCGAGCACTACGTCTAACTGTTATTTCAATACCATCATATATTATATTTTCAGTATTATAGTTTCGTGTTGAAGCCATTTTACCTATTTAAAAATCTATTCGGTAATTACTGAATAGATCCATTTATTTGATAATAATATTTGATAAATATAAATTAATATAAAAATGAAATTAATCCTTTTGCTTCTTAGAAGCATGTTTCTTTTTCTTATTTTCTACTTCTTCTTCACTTTCTTCTTCATCATCAGTAGTATCTTGTCTTCTTTTACTCACTTTAACTCCTAATTCAAGCTTGGATAAATGCTCAAAATATGCATCTATTACATAATCACATTCTTGTTGTGCTTCAAATTTAGGGCTACATAAAATCTTTTCTTTACAATTCTTGGCTCTTTTATAATTTGAATCATTCCTGTCATGAACAGAATTCAAATTAAATTCTATCTCAGTCATCATATCACATCTAAGTTGACAAAATTCTTTAAGTTTTATTAAAAAGATTGATTTTTCTCTTGGATCATCTTTACAAATTTTGTCCAAGCAAGTTTTAAATACATGTTCACTAAGATCTTGATTTTTATCAAAAATCAAATTTTCTTTATAATCTTTTGGTAATTCTTGTTCAGGTTGGAGAGGTAATTGTTGAGACATTGTCAATAATGTTTTTTAATTACATAAAAAAATCTAGTTGGTCATAGACTAATTAGATATATTTATTTAATAAATAAAATTAAATAATAAATGATTGAAAATATTGAAAATTAAAATAATTTAATATAAATAAAATTAAAATAATAATGATTATCCTGTAATAACGTTAATATGTTATACTAAGTATCTTCTTAAACACTTGAATTAAAATCATATCGACAACTTCAGATAATGTTAATTTGGTTGTATTAATTTCATATGAGACATTATATGCTTGTTTAATTAATGATTGAGATAATACATCTCGTTCTAAAATATTGTTGAAAATATTAGTATAATCTTTTAAATTTGTTTGAAAAGCACAGCGAGCTATACGAGTCTCCATATCTGCTGATAAAATTATTTTTACTTCAGCATCAGATAAACAGAGAGTGGTGATATCATAATCAACTACAACAAATTCTTTGCTTTTGACTATTTTTCTAATAGTTTCATTTATAATATCACGTAATTCATTATTTACTGATATCTGAGCTGCTCTAATTCCTGATTTCTGATATTGTTCTTTATTAAGATATTTGATAGAATTAATCAATTTCAATATCTGTTCTTCATCAAAGATTTGCTTGATTTGGTCAATTGAGTAATCATTATGGTAATAACCAATATATCGATAAAATAACCCAGAATCAATAAACTGATAACCATATTGATTTGCAATTGCTTCTCCAACTGATGTTTTTCCAACTGCTGCATATCTGTCAATTGTGATGTTAATAAGTTTATTAGTATTAAAATTTTGAAATATTGTATGAAGTAATTCCATCTTTTGGGGTTATGTAAAAAAAAATCTACTTGGTTTCAAACTAAGTAGATGAATTTATTAGATTTTAAAATTAACAAGATAGACAATTGTAAACAAATTATTGATTTTTATTTCAGAATCGATATTAGTAAAATCATAATAAGAATATAAAAGAAATTGGTTAAATAAACATTTGTAAGTATTATGAAATTTTTGAGCAGCAATGCATAGAAGACTCTCCAATTTGAAATATTGTTTTTCTAATTCCTTTAAATCTTTATAGTATTGAACATAAATGTTAACTAATTTAACTGCATTATTAGTTATTTTCATCTTCTTCCAAAAGAATTTTTAATAGTGGTTTAAAAGGATTAGTAAGAGCAATGGGTTGTAAAAAATTTTTTGTCTCAACAGAAATCCAGAACAATGTCTCCAACTGATATTTGTTTGTGATAAATTTTGGATAAAATAAAAGTAATAGATCAAACAAAAAAGTGTATTTATTACAGAATTCTTGTGTTTTCGAATAATCAAAATTATTCAAACAAAAGTTTTTACTTTGACTTGTTTTATTCAGAAGAAAATCGTAATAATAATTTTGTATATTGAAATAATCTTTAGTAAACTGATGTTTAAATTGAAGTACTTGAATATCCATTTACACAATTTAATTACTTTAGCATTAGTTAGATAAATAAGAATTACGTAATTAAAATTCTAACTGGTGCTAATGTAGTAGTTAGAAGTATTTATTAAATAATAAAATAATTTTTTATAAGATATCAATCTAAATATTGATAATAAGTTTGAGAATAATGAGAAGGAATATGATCATATGAATTACATTTAAAACAATACATTCGATTAATAGGTTCATTAAGATAGAAAAGTTGAGTTTCGTTTTCATTTATAAACAAAAAAACTTTATTACCAAATATCTTGCTTTTATATTGATGAGAAACATTGTCCAAATCATTTGTAAAGTATCTACATTTTGCGAATTGACATGGATGCCCATTTTTATACTGTGTTGAATATGTGAGCCTACAAATGAACTTACAATTATACTGTTCTAATACCTGTTTACAAGCTACACAACAAGTATGAGAATAGCCTATTCTTTTACAATTCTGACATTTTCCTCCATTAAGAGGATATTTGTAATCAGTAAATGTTTTCACAGAATCAAGTTCATTTAACTTTTTAATAAAAATATTGGTTATAGATGAAATTTATCTGAAACGATCATTTAATGTATCTGATAAATGTTGTCTTGTGTTTGTAACAACCATTGTAGAATGTTCAGAATGATTATAGAATGGAACTGAAGGACATTGTTGAGTGTTTTCAATTAAACGTTGATTTGTTTTAATAAAATCAATAAAATATTTTAAAAATAATTCGAAAAGTTTAATAAAAATAGAATTGATTGATTGATACATTTTTGATAATACAATGATTAAATCAAAGTTATATAAGAAAAAATTTACTTGGTCTTAGACTGAGTAGATGGTGATTGTGGAATATATATAGGAGATTCAGGACTATACTTGGGAGATTGGAGTTCATATTCATCAAATATTTGTAATCGAGAATCAATCGAAGTTATAATCTCAGAAATAATTTCATTCTCTGTTTTTTCACTTTTGAAATTGTTTTTTTCTTGTTTATCTTTCCTATCAATTTTCTTTTTTGATTGTTTTTTGCTTTTGAAATTGTTTTTAACTTGTTTCTTTTTACCTTTCCTATTAACATATTTTTTGAAATCATCTAATAGTTTCACTTCATTCTTGTAAATTTGCATACCTGTATGATCAAAACTTTTGATCCAAAACCAAATCTCATAATCTGGTTTATACCTGGATAGTAACTTTTTCATTCACATTAATGATCCTTTAGAATTAACACGAACTAACTTTTCTGAATAATTTAAATTTTTGTCAACACTCTGAAGAAGCTTAAAATAATTACATCGCATTCTAAAAGGACAATAATTATTTTTATGATCATGAGGATCTTATTGCCAAAGATGTTCATAAAATTCATGATTCTTTTTACATTTACAAATAAAATAATCTTTTAATTTTACTTCTATTACATGTTTAAGAAGATCAAAATCTTCTTTTGGTTTATGTTGTTTGTAGATACGAACATAAGAATGGTCAAAATCGATGTTGCGCCAAGATATGCTATTTTGAATCACAAATGATTCACTCATAATCTTGTATTTTATTGAAGAGAAACATTCAAAATGTGTGATTACATCTTTATTCATTTTTAAAGTAATTATTTTTTAATTACTTTTGAATATCTGAAGCTGAACTTAGTGATATTTGGGCGAATCATTATGATTCTGAAGTCTAAGTAGAGTGAATTTTTCAGTTTTTTATAGATGTTTTGGAGAGGAAGAAAAAAAAACTAAGTTTTTTAATTTTATCTTGTAGATATTAATTGATTAATATAAATGCTAAATTCATATTTTCTAATTTAGAATCTAGTTTATTTATCAGTAATTTGTACTAAACAAGAATCCAAATCAGTAATTTTATAAATTTGGATTGGTCATCTATCAATATTTAATTTTCTTTTATGTATAAACATTGATCACAAGAATTCAAACATCAAACCTTAAATTGTTATCTATGATTTCAATTGGTTCCTCATGTTTCCTTTTTAGATAATTATTAATTAGAAATTTCTTTATATCGAAATTTGAACATTGTGTCTAAATCAGTAAATCTGATTTAGAAATTCGATCATATCAAATAATATAACCAAATTCATAATTTCTGATATAGAAATTATTAAAATTGTTTTATTCTAATTAGTAAATATACTGATTAGTAAAAAATAAATCAGTATTTTATAACGATTACGAAATAAAAATTGATTACATATTCCAAATTCAATATTATAAATTAATTATAAAAAAGGATTATTAAAAATAAATTGACAACTCAAAATGAGAAACACTCATGAAATTCGAAATTATTTTCACAATAATTCTTCTAGAATGAGAATTATTTGTAATATCTGTGAAGCATCTTATCCAATCGAAACTAATCTCTCTAATTTAAAAAACATTTCGCTGCTCATCATAAACAAAAATATTATGAAGCTATGGATAAAGAAGAAGAATGAAGAAATAAAATTAAAGAACTTAATCAACTGAATGAAAGGGCATGAATTATTTAAAAAAATATAAACAAAAAAAATACTTTAATTACTCAAAATAATACTCAAGAAATTTTACCATATGATGGTAATAAATATCATGTGACTGTTCAAGATGAAGTCAATAATGAGACTATAAATGAAATCGAAGAAATTATCGAAACTGGTCAAGCTTTGATGCCAATTAAAAGAAAAATTAACGAAACTGAAGAAATTGAAAATTCTAAAAAACAAAAACAGAAAAAATTTATTAATATAATCGATAATATTGAATTAGATAAAGATAGTAATATTAATATTAGTATTGATAATTCTATTAATATTTCTGGCAAATGTAAAATTTTTTTTAAATAATAAAATATTTAATAATAAATTTTATTTAATTTAAACAAAATAACCATTTCAATTTCCAGTTTTTTTATCATGATACAATTTAAAATCTATTGTTAAATGTTTTGCTTGTTCACTAGTTCTATTTTTTGTAATTCTAAACTATTTAGCTTTATATTTATTATTTTCACATCATCGAAATCCCTAACTATTTAAAACTTTGTTATAATAAATTCCATTAAATTCTGATGTATTATTTCTTTTTAATTTACAATTTAATTGGTTTTCTTTTGGTGTTGTTTCTCGTAAATTACATTCACAATTATCAAGCCCATTTCTGTTAATGTGATCTTCATCTTCCATTCAGGATGAATCAATCAATGAATATATAAAGTTTTTCCTTTATCATTTGTTCTAATATAATGTATATTTTGTATTTTGGTTTTATGACAGCGCCAAGTATAATTTTGTAAAAGATGAAAATTCTTGATATCGATGAAGAACATGATGTTTGGTTTTTGAGTTTTCACTTGATAGTATAGTTTGTAATCAATCATAACACATCTGTACTCATTTAACTTATGTTTCAGTTTATTAGAATTCGTAACTTTGATCCAATTAATAGCATGTTCAAAATTCTTGAATTTCTCTGATGATATTTTTTAATAAAATAAATATAACATTCAGCTATTTATATATAAAAAACATATTCATGATAGTCAAACTATTCGATTTTCTACTCTAAAACATATTCATTAGAGTCAAACTATTTGAATTTCTAGCCCAAAACATATTCATCAGAGTCAAATTATTCGAATTTCTATCCCAAAACATATTCGTCAGAGTCAAACTATTCAAATTTCTACCCCAAAACATATTCGTAAGAGTCAAACTATTCAAATTTTTACCCTAAACCATATTCGTCAGAGTCAAATTATTCGATTTTCTACCGAAAACATATTCGTGATTGTGATTCCTGATTGGTCAAGAGTCAAACTATTCGAATTTCTGCTCCAAAACATATTCGTCAGAGTCAAACTATTCAAATTTCTACCTAAAACATATTCGTCAGAGTCAAATTATTCGATTTTCTACTGAAAACATATTCGTAATTGTGATTCCTGATTGGTCAAGAGTCAAACTATTCGAATTTCTACCGAAAACATATTCACAGTTATAATTTTTGATTGAAATAATATCGAATCTTCTTTAAAAAAATTTGAACAGTTTTTAGAAAAATCCGAGTCAATTGGAGTTTCATCCAATCATGTTTCATAATATTAAATCTCTTTTGGAAAATCTGAGTTGATTGGAGTTTTATCCAATTATGTTGCATTATATCAGTAGTCCATTAGTTAGTCTATTGGTTAGGTTTTGCGGAACTAGTCTATTAGTTAGTCCATTGGTTGTTTTGTAGAACCAGTTCATTAATTAGTCTATTGGTAAGGTTTTGTGAAACCAGTCCATTAGTTAGTCTATTGGTTAGGTTTTGTAGAACCTTCTAGTTATATAAATTGATATTAATTTAAATTTTATTTAAGTAAATTATTAATTAAAACCTTTTATATATCGAATCAGTTACCAAATCAGTAAATCTAATTTTGGAAATTCATTCTTAATCAGTAATTTTGATATGAAAATTTACGTAATATGCATAATTTCTGATATGGAAATTTATGTAATATATTTTTGTATCAAAATAATATAAAATTCTATTTAAATAAGATAAAAAAGTAAAAGAAAAATAAAAATGAACCTTCCTAAATTTTTAAACGAAATTGTTTTAAATGTGATAAAATTTTTGTGTGATGATATTCTCAAAGATATCACAAAATATTTTTATTATTACTATGAAATCACATATCATCAACATCCAAAAAAAATATGTGATAAACTAAGATTAGTGAATAAATGGTTCAGTAGTCTTTTTGAAAACGAATTTTTGATACAAATGAGAAAAAGAGATAATAATATTCATTTGAGTGATTATCAAATTTTACTAATTTTAGATAAATTATTATGTATAGATATTCAAAAATATAAGAATTGTATGAATCTTTTTAAAAAAAGATATTTAAATTTATGGGAAAAGATTATTTTGAATATCTGCACTGTTAAAAACAATAATATCATAACTAATTTTGTAATTAATCTTGGTTGTTTTCAATATTTTAATCTATATTATCATAGTGATTTTAGTTATAGTGAAGTCTGTAAATGTGTAATCCTTTAAAAAATAACTTTTAAAAAATTAAAAGATGGAAACTTTTGGTTTTTTTCTTGTCATCATTGTAAATTTTACAAGTGTATAATAAGTTACAAATAGTATCTCATAAATTAATAAAATTAATTTTTCTATATAAAGGAAGCATGTTTGCAAAAAAAATAAATAAGCATAACAATAACTAAAAATGTCAACCTATGAAAAGCTATTTTCAGTTTCTCATACTTTTTCGATACCTCAGAGTGGTTCGATAACTCAACATAACCAGTTTACATTCATGTTTGAAAAATACAGAAAAATTATCATGAAGATTAATAAAAATAATTCACCAATAAAAATTAGTGCTGCTGAAGATAACGGATACTCCTTTGTGCTTGTTGCTGCTGGAACTACAATCAAACAAGAAGATTCTAATGTAATCTGCTTTGATAACAACATCTTAGAATTCAAGATTTTTCATTACGAAAAATTAATTTATAATAATAAGGATTTTAATAATTACTTTTCAGGATAAATATTCATAGCATGTTTTTTATTTAAAGATGAATTGTCTTAAGAATTTTTCATTAAATTTATTAAATAAAATAAATTTACAACTTAATTCAAACAAAACTATTTACAAAATGTTTTTATTCAAAAAAATTATAAACTTTATTAAATGTGGTCATAAAAAAACAAATATATTCGATAAAAGTATTTACAAATAGAATTATTCAACTTCGTCAGTAATCGATAAAGAAGTTTTTGAAACTGCCTTACCAATTCCTGAAGAAGATGAACAATTCGAAATAGAAATAGAACATGAAATTTTAAAACAAAATAAAAATGATTACAAAGTATTTACAAGTTATGAATTATTCAGAGAACATTTATTTCAAAATAATATAATCACATCTTTATATATTAACTATGATACAAAAGAAAAAAAACTAATTAATCATATTTCATGCGCTGAGTATCATATAAGAGCACATTTTAATAATTGGGGAAAAGGTTTATATTATTATGTAATGAATGATAGTATGGACCTTTTGGAATTACGAACAAAAGAGTATAAAGAATTAATTAAGTTTTGTTTTGAAATTATAAATAAAAAATGTGAAAAATATAATATAATGTATCTATGGACTTGGTTTAATTTAGAAGAATATGCTGAAAATTATTTTGTATATTAAAAATATTGTATATAATAATAATTGTAAATAAATTAAAAAGATCGGATTTGTTTGAAATTACTAATTTTTAATAAAGTTGTATTTATTGTTCAAAGCTTAGTTTCATGTTATCAGCTTCTCACAAATAAAATTAAGCTTTAGAGCTTTTATTTCTAATTGTCGAAAAAAAAACTAATTAAAAAAGAAAGCATCTTATTTTCTTAAGATGCACCGATAAATTATCTATAGCAGTTCTGGTAAATAGAACTGCTCGTCAAGACATACAATATGCAACATATAAATTATAACAATATCCAACTTGATAAACTAATAGCTACGCTTGTAAAATTCGATATAAGTAGGGAATAAAAATTTTACCATGATCTACAATGTTTGTAAAGTTTGATATACATAGATGAATAAAAATTTCACCATGTTCTACATTTGTAAAGTTTAATATATGTAGATCATGTTATTATTTTAAAGTATTGGTAAATACCAATACTACATATTTGCCAAGAACAGCATTAATTATATGATTGCTAAGATAGCAATCATGAAATAAATCGTTCTGGGAAATTTTCGTAAATAAAGTTCCAATATTGTAGAGAAATTATTAAAACTGTTACAAAAATTACTATTAGATAGATAGTAATTGCCCAAACCCAGAAAAATACTCATGAATATACAATTTTAATAATATATTGGTAAATATTATCTTTATATTCACCATAGAAGAGGTTTGTTAAAAACAAACCAAAGATAACTAAAATTACGATTGAAGTGTAAAAGACTTTAGAAATCATTTTTATAAATTTGTATTATTTATTGAAAGTTTTGATTGAAGGTAGTATTGATTAAAGTTGTAAAACGAATAAATCGTAGAGAACAGAAGGATGTCTTGTCACAATTTTTATAGATGTTTGCTGCAAATATAAAATCATCGTCAAGATATGCAATATGCAACTTAAGAATAGTAAACACAATGAATCGATTATGTTTATAATGTAACAAGTTAAAGGTCTTATCTATAACCAATTAAATTTAAACAAGGGTCCTAAAATTAAGGTTTAGTATTAAAATGCCATATATAGTAATCACCAATAAATTGAATGAATGCATTTTTGATTTGGATTCATTCAAATGCTGATAAGCTGTAGATTAGATAATCCTAATATATTAATTAGCTTTAGTAATCAATTACCTGATACAGATTCTTTCATATGCAGATAAACTGCATATAAACAAATCTGTATCAGGTAATTGATCCTACTGATAAAAAAATTATATAATTTTTATTTTACTCTATATAAATAAATTCAAATAAAAACTAGAAGTTTCTTAATAAATATATTTTTATATATAAAAAGTAAATATATCGTAACCTTTTAGTAATAAGAAAAATATAAAAACAAGAGAGTAAGTATATGTAATGTACTTTAAAAATGAAAATAAAAACTAAAAAAAAATATCGTAATAAAAAAATATATCAAACAAAAACTGAAATGTCAAAATCTGAAACTATCTCTTTAAAAAAACCTGCTGAAGAAGGTAGACGTATTTTCAGAAACAAAATCGATGGAGTAAGAATCGTATTTGAAAAATGGCAAACTGGAAATATTCAGGTACTATTTATCAAAGATAATAAGATTGTAGATGTTCCAAAAGGTTATAAATTTTAATACTCCTATGGTGACAAATATGAAGATAAAGATAAAGATGCTAATATCGATGGAACTATTTGTTATATACTTTCACATGATCTTTACAACTATAAAATATTTTATAATGATACAGTCATATTCAATTTTTATAACATGATGCAATTTTCTATCTGGAAAGATAAAAATATTTTTGGTTATAATCGTAAAAAAAATAAAACAGTCTTTAGAAACATTGATAAAATTTTAAAAATGAAGGAAGAAGAATGAGAAAAGGAAAGTGACAATGATGATGATAATGATGATAATCCAATTAAATTAGATTAATTTTATTCTATTTATTTTGTTTTTTTTTTATTTATTAAATTTATATAATTTAAATTTATTTTTATTTTTATTTATCTATATTAAATAAATATATAATTATTAAATATTTAAATGCATAAAATTTGTCATAAAAAGTATAAATTAAACCTTCTGTTCGAGTGAAAATATTTCTTATCTATAAATTTATAAATTATTTTTACTAATCATATTTGTAAAATAAATTCTAGAAAAAAAATTCAAAACAAATTTACAAATCAGTAATTGACTGTTTTGCTAATATTACCAAAAGAGTTAATTACTGATTTGGTTAAAAAAAAAGGAATTATCTAATTAATAATTGTCTAAAAAAAGAAATTTAAGTTAACGATATGAACCAATTAAGATTTTTAAGAATGATTTAAGGTTTTGTTTATCATTAATTCGAATTCTCGTGACTTACTTTAAAGAAAATTATGAATTTGATTTATAACCAATCGAAATTAAAAATTAACAAATTAATTCTTTTATAAAGAAAGTGTTTATTTCAACAAGATTTAGTAATTTCAACTGAAAATATGCTGAAAAACATACAACAACTCACATTTATCCCAGAAACAGTCACTAAATATCCTTATTCAGTTCCAAAAGAGAAAAAAACTAATAAATTTGTCAGTCTTGAAAAATATAATAAAGAGAAAAAACATCGTAGAAATGAAAAGAAAGAATATGATCAAAAAACTAAAGAGATCAAAGAAGCATCTCTTCACATTATTAATAATCTGCAAAAGGTTATTGTTGAAAAAGATAATAATATTACGAAATTACAAAATGTTATTAATGAAAAAAATATTTTTTTAAATGAGTTGCTTGAGGAGCTCAAATGGTATGAAGGTTTTTATGGTCCAAGCTTTAGATATGCCAGATAGGTCTTCGATAACAGGACCAATGAAGTTAACATCATTAATAAAATTAATAAAGTTGATGAAGCTAATGAAGCTCAAGTTTATGAAGATAATATTTCAGAGAATGACAAAAAAGTTTTTGAAGACAATGAAGATAAATACAATTTCGATTCAATTTATATAGATCAGATGATGAAAATGAATATAATCCTTATAAATTTCTTGAAGACGATAAAGCTAAATATGATTCTAATGAGCTTCTCAATTTTTAAAGTTTTTGTTTCTAAAAATAGATTATCTAAAAATAAATATTCGTAATTTTTGGTATTTTTTTTTTAATAAATTTTATAATTAAAAACAAATATAAAAAGACTTAAATTTGCCCTTGATCATTTTTTTTCTTAAAAAAAAAAAAATGTCACATCAAAGATTTTTGCATATTATGTCAACTGTTTACTATTGCATTCCATGTTTGAAAAAA
>CAJVQA010004935.1:0-16849 GCA_910591915.1 Cetraspora pellucida
AAATTATAAAATATAATATAGAGCTAAAAATAAATATATACTAATATAGGAAAAAAAATAAATTCTATTACAATATGAAAAAAATAATGTAATATTGTTGTTAACTAGGAAAAATTAATAGGAATTAAAACCACAATTAAAAAGAAAAAAAATAATAAAAACAAAACCTCTCAAGCAAGGAAACATGAAAAGAAGAGAAGACTATAAATATAGATGAACAAAATCGAGTCATAAGGGAAGGAAAATAAGATTCAAATTCAGGATACATGGCTTGATTCAGTCTTTAGTTTTGTAAATAGAAACATAAGACCCTTTTTTTAGAGTCTTACTGGCTAGCTTAGTATAGCTCCAGGCCAGAAATAACCATCTGGCCTGTGTAGCAAATTACTTCTAAGCACTCACAGAAGTAGCTAAGGAATGTCGAACCAAAATTTAAGCCAACTTTGTACAATATATATACAAGAATTTTAATAAAGGTGATCAGCAAGACTGCCTAAGTCATAAAAAAAAATATATATATATATAAAATCTATTAATAAAATAAATATTAATCTATTAAATAGATGATTAAAATTAATAAAATATTTTATACAATAAAATACTTATCATCACTCTCTTCTGCAGATCCTTCGACCAAAATTTCCAAAAAGCAAACCACAAGAAATATGAAAACTGACACTAGAAAACAATATTTGGAGCTTTAAGAAAAGTTAAAGAGCTCCAAAAGTTATACTTAGTTGTTAAAAAAAAAAGGAAAAAACTTGGAAAAAGTGCACTGTCAACAAACAACAGTAGAAAAATGAAAATTTTTATTGAAAATTTTGCAAAAATTTTGTAAAAAGTGGGGATTATCATTACCTTGTTTCTGCAGATTAGTTTGGTTACACAAAGCAGAACAATCAAAACAAAGTAAACAAACAGGTACACATGATAGAATATATGACCAATCTGAAAAACAGATCTAGATAAACAGAGAAGGTTCTAGAAAAAGTGAAATGGAACGACAAAAACAAGCAGCAGAAAGAAGAAGTAAAAAGAAGAAAAAGAAAAAGAAACAAGTAGAAGAAATTAGACAAGTAGAAGAACATGAAAGGATAGACAAAAACCAAAAGAAAACAGAACCTATAGCAGTGACATTCATCCAAGCAAAAGATTTTTCGTTAATTAGCAAGTATTTTGGTAGAATTTTAACAACACAAGAACTAGATAGACTCAAGAAGGTGCATAATTTATATGTAGAATTAGAAGCAAATGGTGCACTAAGTAAAATGAAAAACTCAATTGAAGCACAGTATGGGCTACTAAGTATGACAACATTAAAATTTGAAAGAAGACTTGAAATAGGTTGAAGTAACAGAATGATGAAAATACGTGCTCTAAAGCAAAAACACCATGTAGATGCAATAAAGAAAGAAATTGTTGCAAAATTTTAAAAAGTATTAACAAAAGAAAAAGCCAGGCTTTGAAAGGAGAAAAAGGAAAAAAGAAGAGCCCAAGCATAGCAATCAATGCATCAAATGATGAAAAAAGAAATTATGATAAAACAGATTGTAGATAGAAGTAGACAAAAAATGTAGAAAGTGCTAGAAGAGCTGAAGGAAGAATCAAGACTGAAAATTAGCTGGAAGAACATCAAGGAAATAGCTATCTTGAGGTTCAAAAACAAGACAGAAAAGGTTACAAGTAAAAAAATATGCAAGAAAAGTAATAAAAGGCTATTTGATCAAGAAGCTGAAGAGGCATGAAAAAAAAGAAAAAAGAAAATTGTTAATGCAGATTGGTGGATGCAAAAGAAGAAGTACATAGATAAGTTGCAAACAGAAAAAGAGAAAGTAGAAAGAAGTAATCTAAAGATTTTGATAAAGAAACCTCAAGAGTTTGGCCTATCGCAAGTAAAAGCAAAACCTAGAGAACAAGAGGAAGAAGAACGATTAACAGAAAACAAAAAAGTAATAAGAAAAGGATCATTATGGAAGAATACTCTTCGTTGGAGACAGAAGAAAATAGATGTCAATCAAAAAACCAAAGATCAAGAGAAGATAAAAGAAAAGGGAAGATTAGAAAGAGCAAAAAAGAAAAGAAAAAGATGAAGCAAAGAAGTATTTGGATGGAAATATCGAAAAAAGAAAAAGAAAAGGTTACAACTAGGAGGGTTTTGTAGAAGTAAATTAGATAGAGTATATAGTCTACCCAATAGAAAGGTCACCAAAAGCATAGTGGTTAAAGGTTTAGCCCTGACTGCAAGTGTTGATCACAACCATAGCATAGCTCAGATGATCAATTATAGTTCTCTTTATAAATTTTTTTTTAATTTGAGGCCATTGTATAGTCTTACTGGCAGATCTGGTATTGCCCCTGGCTGTTAATCTTTGTCTAGCCAGTGCGGCAGACCACTCTTGGGCACTCTTAGAAGCAGCCGAGAGGTGTTGGGCCGAAATTTAAGCCAACTTCATGCAAAGTTGTATATGCAAGAATCTTAATAAAGGTGACCAGCAAGGCTGCCAAAGGAAAAAAAAAAAAATAAATAAAATAAAATAATTTATAAATTATATAAAAATACTAAGAATATTTAATAATATATAAAAAATAGTAAATTCTATTATAATATTTATTTAAGTTTTTAAAGAATTTGTAGTCTTATTAATACCAAATATTAACTTATTAAAAAAAAATTCAAAAATTTTTTTATCTAAAATATCAATAGCATTTTATAATTTTATATAAAAAAATAAACTAATATTATCTTTAATTCTATATTAAGTTTTTAACTATTTAAGAATAGCATTTGATATTTTATAAAATTATTAACTAGGTAAAAGCAGTAATAATTGCATATCAAATTGAAAATTTTATAGTTTTTTATCAAATTTAATAAGAAAATTTATAATTAGCTTATAAATTTGATCACTAAATTTTATAAAACATTTAATTTGTATTTTTAAATCTGAATTTATAAGCTATTACTAAAGAAATTCATATTTTTTTATATATAATTTAGGTACTTTTTTTTATAATTTTAATTTATTTAAGATTCAAAAAATAAAAGGGTGTGGCAACTTAGTAAAGTAGATAAGTTGTCATACCTCCAAGTGGTAGGTTGTGAGTTCAAAACCCACTGATGACAAAATTTAAATAATCACCTATGTAATATATAGACAGTATAACGGCAACAGCATTCTGTCAATCAGTTGAGATAGGATACCTGTAACTGTGGTTGCATTAGCATGACTGGCAGGTCTGGGGCATCTGTGTAACCTGTTACACAAAGGAATACAAACCAGTACTGGGCAATGCAAACCTAAAATAAGTCTTCAGTTTGTGTAAATCTGTAGAACTAGAAAGCTAGAGCCTACTTGAAAATTTCAAGCAGAGAGATAACACAGATTTTTGATAGTACTACTGTAAAGGCTAGACCTAGAAAATGGATACCAATGTGAAGAATTCGGGCAGGCAAGAACCTTGGATAAGGGGTACCACCAACCAGGTCATCAGATTTCAGACTAAAGGAAAAGGATATTGAGCTGGCTTCAATATACCAAAGACAGGTCACAGTCTTTCTGAACTATTTGGATTGGGAGTCTGGGTTCAAAGTAGTGATATACTAAAAGTACTAGAGATATGCTATAAAGTTAGTACTGAAGTCTGGGTGAACTCTGCAAGGGTAGCCTATGTTAGTATTCTAAAAGTGAGTAGATAGTTAACAACAGAGGGCCCTTTGCACCTTACTAGCAGGTGACATACTCTGAAATGTGTAACAGCCTAGAAACTAGTACAAAAAGGGTAAATATTATATTGCTCAAATGGTATACCAGTTAGGTATATACAGGAGGTTAGTTGGAGATTCCAATATGACAGAGCAGATGATCAGAAAGTTTAAATAGATAATCTCCTAGTAGGTTATAGGTATGGCATCTAGTGTAGAACTTTAAAGCAAACTATTTAAATAGGCAACCAAAAGTTGCATGTATGACTAGCTGTACTTTCATCTCTATAAAAATAGTTGTAATAGCTAACCCAATATAAAGTTAATAAAGTATCATCACAAGTATGACCTTAAAAATAAAAAAAAAAAAAAAGATTCAAAAAATAAATTTTTCTATTTATTCATTTCTTTTTATTAACTGTCTTGCTGCTTGTAACTTATATAATTATTATTAATATAAAAGTTTTTAGAACTTAGTTAAATAAATACCAAAGAGCTTAAAATATAAATTAAATATATATAATAATTTCATATTTATTATATTATTTTTATTACTTTCACTATAGCTATTATGCAATTTTCAAATAAGGTAAAGCAAATTAAAAGAATGTTTTTAATTAAAAAATTCTTTTTTTGATTGTTAATTTTTCAAATACAATATTTTTGAAATTGATCATTATTATATGTATTATATAAAATTTGAATTAATTTTCTTATTAAATAGTATTATGATATTATTTTTATAATTTGATATATATATTGTATTATTAATTATTCAAGTTAAGCATCTAGTCAAATCTAACTGATGATGATTATATGATTTAATAACTATATGCACAATTAATATTTCAATGTATTGAGCTAAATTTTTAAATTCTAATAAAGTAATTTTTAGTTTGTTATTAATTAGATTTCAGTATATAAACAAATAAAAATGACTTTATTAATATTATACATTGACTTATTTGTTATAATTTTAAAAGTAAACTATTTAAAAGCTTTAATAATAACTTATTATTAAATTATATAAATATTTGATATATCTTAATATTATCTAACAAGTGTGTTAATAGAAAACTATTTATCTGATTTTTTGTTAATTAGCTATTCTATTATTTTTTTTGTATAACTAACAGCAATTCAATATAATATTTTTCTAATTTTACAAACTTGTATTGTTATAGAAACTATTTTAGTACTATTTTGCTTTTTATTTATTATAAATCAATCTTAAATAGCTGCTTTTAATTGCTTATTTGTTATTATAAATATTTTATGAGCTGCAAAACAGATTTGTAAAATTTTTTTAATATATTTGTTTATATTTTTTTAATTTACTATTTAAGAATTTATTATCTCTTTGCAAATAATTAGTTTTCAGACAAATGATTTTTTAGATTTGACATATTTATTATAATATATTAAATTATAAGCTTTTTGCTACAAATATTTTAAAAAAATAGTATATTAATTTCTTAAAAAACTCTTTTCATAAATTCTTTGTACACAAAAAAAACTAAAAGTTCATCAGTACTAAAATCACTAATATCTGGTTATTTTACTAAAATAACCAATATTGATGTCTTAAACAAACTTGCTTAGCTCCTAATTTTATATATATTCTAAAAGTTTTAAGTTTATAACTTTTGAACTTACAATTTAACATTGCCAAAACAGCCTTTGGCTTTTATTATTAAACTTTTAATTATTTCTTATAAAGTATTTTGTTAATCTACTTTACAGTTATAAGAAAAGTTGTAAAGCACTCTTTACTGATTAAAATAAGGCAAAAAAAAAGCTTGTAAGCCTAAAATTTACTGAATTATAATAGAAAACAACTTCAACTCCTTTATAATTTTTTTTTTTTTTTTTAATTCTTTTGTCCTTACTCCCAAATTTTTTTTTTCCAAAATGTTTTTTATATAATCTCAAATTATTTCTAAAATTGGTTTTATTTAATTTCACATTATGTAAATTAAATTTATCCAAAAAAGAAATTTATTTGTTACAAATTATCTTGTACTAACTTGCTAAAAATAAATTTTGTACTCAATTACACAATAGTTATTATAATACTCAACTATTTGTAAATTTGTACTACATTAATTATACTAGCCACACCAGCCACAAACTTGTATTACATAGGTTACATAAGGTTATACAAACTGCATCAGTCACAGTAGTTACAATAAAACCCCTGCAAACACAAATTATATTCTGAAATTAATCTTATATTATAATTAAACTTTAAAAATTTTTAATCAAAAATTACAGAAATTTTTACTAAATAACCTAAACTCAGACTTCTAAGTAAACTTATAATACTATGCCTACTCTTAGTACAGAAGTACCAAATATCTTAGATCTTGATTATGTCTTTAAGAATCATGTAAGTTCCTATAGCATTGTTATTTATAAAAAAAATTCAGACAAGTAAGAACCATTCTGGACAAATACAGACCTACTAAATATATTGCTATAGAACTTAGATCTTATTTAGCAACTTATTTTTTTTCTGCTTTTGCAACAACTGCAACAATTAAATGCATGTATAAATTATTCTACACTCAATTCATTGCAGAAAACAACAAAATATATGAACTTAACAGTAAAACTAATGAAATAACAAAACTAAAAAAACTCTAATAAGCATTTGCAAAATCTAAATCACAAGTTTCATCATCTTCTATAGCCATTATCTACACACACTTGTCCCAAATACCAAATTCTAATAAACTGTAAAGTGATAAACAATCATATACTACAAAATGAAACTATCTTCTACCAAAATACAGCATATCATAATAGCTGCTTAGCTGAAATTTATAAAGAAATTACCTTAGCTAATCAACCCAAACTCTAATCTACTGAAAACTCTGAACAAGGTCTATCTTTACAATATAAACTTTCAACTTAACAACTTGTTATTTCTTTACTTGATCAAAATTCAAACAATCTTCTTGTTTCAGAACTTATATCTACTCTATCTAACTTCAATAAAACAACTTTTACTAACAATGATATGAATATCGATAGCTCTACTATACCACCTAAATCACAACAACAATAACTACAAATCTAATAAATACAACAACAACAACAACAACCTCTATATTAAGTTTTACTACTTTTACACAAACAACAATCTAACAAAATTTATTTCAACAATCTTAACTAACTTAATCTTATAGTCAAGCAACAAAACCCAAACTTAACCTATTATATGATTTTTTAGCAAACTTTCCAGTCATTGATGAAATACAAAATCATACAAAATTACAAACAGGAATATTCTAAAAACTTTTTAACTTTCTTAAAAAACATCTTCATAACTTCTATCCTAGCAAAATTATTAAAGAAGTAGTTGAAAACTGAGATTTACTCAAAGCAAGCTTTTATTTATTAATTAGACAAATAGCTGGTGCTAGATCTTAATTTCTTACTAACTTAATCTAACAATATAACTCTAACAATAATAAAGCTAATTAAATTAGAAATTAATAATAATAACAAGATCTTAGATTAATATATAAGTTTATTACAGTGTTTAAATTATTGTTAAAATATTTTAAAAAAATAATTAACAAATAAATTAAAAATAAAAAATTATAAAGATTATAAATCCCAAAATACCAATTTGAAAGTTGTTACAAGTATACAATAAGAAATATAATAACTAGTATTAACTAAAAATAATAAAATTAAGATGTATTGAAAGTTAATATAGATAGCAAAGTCTGAACTTTCTTACTAAGCAAAACAGTTTAATAACAATATTGTTCAAAATGTCATTTACTAAAATTAAATAAAACTTGACAATTACTGCTAAGTTAAAAAAAAATTTCAAATGTCTATATAATGTATATATATTAACAAAATTGTATAATTACTGAAAATTTTGTATTTACATAGTTGCAGTAAAACTGTACCTTGAAATTTTAAATATTTATATCTATTATTCAATAATTACATCAAAGATTTTGTGTAAGCATTAAAAATTCAGTATAAACATTAAAATTTTAGTATTTATATTCTAAGAATCAAAAAATATTTAAATGCTTAAAGTCCAATAAGAAAAAATAATACTTGTTCATTATTAATTTTAATAATAATAAAGTATTTACTTATCTGAGTTGTTTCTTGTAAAATGCCTTTGCATTTTAATTGTAATTTTAATAAACCATCAAGACTCAATTAAATTGACTAAAGTGACTTATAACTTCGACGGGTTTATTAAAACTCAAATGATAGTATAGTAAAAAAGCAGGTAGTGCTATTAACAATCTGCTAGTAAAATCAAATATTGTCGTTCTCGTTACCTGTAAAAACTGATAAAAACAGTCTCCGTAAATCCGTCATTTGAACCTAAAGAAATTACTTCATTATCACCTATTGATAAAGCCCCTCCAAATTCATAAAAACCGCTTTCGTTTATCCTTAGTTTTTCCGTACGCCGTTGGAGTTAAATTGGCTTATTTCTCCTATTCATTTCCGCTCAACGGTTACTAATTTTGATTGCAGAACCAATTACTTTTTAATTATGGTCAAATTTGCGGATCATTTACCAAATTCGGAATTTTTTGATTCCGAGTCTGGCCAAATGATCCATAAATTTGACCAGAATTACAATCAAAATTAGCCCTTGTGTATTGAGAAGAGTATGAACACTTTCGAAGGCAATGCTAAACTGGATGCATTCAAGTTTTTTTATGTTAGATCATATTGAGAGAATATGCTAATAATGTTCAAACATTTATCAGAGTGAAATTGCTTCTAAGTACGGCCAATGCAAAACCGTAACTTTAATAACCATTACAAAGACAAGAAAGAACACCTTCATTACATCTATAGATAAAGAATCCAGTTCTTGCAGACTGAATAGGTACCCTAATTTTCTTTTTGCTCTTCAAAAATGAATCATTCATCATGTAGTCAAAATTCATTTGATGAGAAATTCTTTCTTGTTATCTACCATGATGAATGTAGATTTCCTGCTTTTCACATACACATAATTATCATTATCATCTCAGAACATTTCAAAACCGATATCTATTTTTGGTAAAATCTCTAACTGTACGTAATATATCGAATTAACCCATTTTAACAGATTTTCCAAATTTCCCTGTGGTAGATGTGATGTGACAATGGGTTTTATACATGCCCATAGCGCTTGATTATAAAAAATTTAGTTCACATGGGTTGGGTATAAATGATGTAATTTCATAATCGAATTAAAAGTGGAGTAATTGTTATAACAATAGATGAAGGTGATTGTTTTACTTACATCTAAAGGATTATCATGTTCACATGAACTTCTATGCTGCAAACAGGTTTGTCAACACTATTAATTATCGGTATGACATACACGCGACCTACTGCCACAAGACGTACATATGTACGCGGCTAACGAACCATCTAAATCTGAGTTGAAACTTGACCAATCAAGCCTGTACAACTGTTTCAAAATATATCGATATAGAGATATCAGAAGACACAAGGAAAAAAACTTTCGTAAATAACACGTGTATGTAAATTCTTGGTTCGATTATTATGTATTAGATTAATGTTCATCAAATGCTACGACTGCAGTGTAACTTAATTTGTTTAACTCATCGTTAAAAGATCCTATATATTTCTTTCTAACGCGAAATCTTGTTTTCAAACTATCAGCGTCAGAGAAAATGAGTAGTAAGAGAAACAAAAACAAAGAAAAGAAATCTTCAAAGGGGTTGCCTCAAGAAAAAGTATCTTCCAGTGATCAATCGCCTGGCTCAATAAATGGTATTCCGAGTAAAAAACAAGGTGGTTCCTCTTTTGTCGAAGACATACCATATTATGAGAAAGAGCCACGAAATGCTGCCCATTTGAACGAACCAAAATTTCAAGAATCTTTGAATGAAGACTCACTATACGATGAAAAAGAGACGCAAAATACAGATCCAAAATCTCCAAAAAGTGGTAGAAAAGTGAGTTAAAAAAAAACAAAAAAAACATGAGGCTTGAAGTTTAGCTTAGCCTCTATATTTAGTCATTGTTAAAAACATTGCAGTTGTTTCGTTTTGTCGTTATCAATTTGAAATATAAGAATAACAATAATTCGTTTTTATTCATAGTTAAAAAGTAAGAAAGTTATTAAGAAGGTATTTATTATATTTAAAATTTAAAGTCGGATTCAAGGGTTGTGTATTTTATTTATTTAGCAACTACTTTATTTAGCGTAAGAAACCTAAGAAAACTGGATTGTTCGGCGGACTACTCACGTTTAGAACACTTCTTATCCTTTACATATTTGGAGTGTTTTTCGTTTGTCATGGAAAATCTCGCAAACAATGTTCATATGCAGCCGAGTTTTTTTGCTACAATGGAATCTCCCAATATATTCTTACACACGATTGGTTCCACAAATATATCGAACCTGGGGTTATCGAGATTAAACGTTATTCTGCAGATTATGGAAAACAAGCCTTGGTCACTTATGAGGTTCATGCAAAACCTCATATAGATCCTTACATTGAATCTGCTCAACCTTACATACAGAGAGCTAAGGAATTATCTGTCGAATTTATATATAATCCTGCTGCTGAAGGATCGATAAAAGTTCAGGAATTTTACAGTCAAAACGCAAAAGATAGTGTGGATACATTCTACGAGAAGGCTAGGAAAACAGTTACTCCATATCTAAATAATGCACAGAATCAAGTCAATTATGCTTATGAAAAATTGATTAGCTATAATAAAAAGAAAATTCAACCTTGGTACTATCATAAATTTATTCCTTTTGTGGTGAAATCGAAAGAGAATGCAATTGCTAAATACAATGAAAAAGTAGCTCCCTATGTTAATCAGTTAGTAAAAACTGCAAACGAAAATTATCATAAACATATTGTTCCCTTTTATAATACTAATATTAAGCCTCATGTCGAGTATTGTATTAAGGCCATCATGGAGCTTGTACAAGGTGAAGACGAAAACAAAAAGAAAACAGACATAAAGGCTAAGAAGGAGGCTGAACGCAAAGCTAAAGAAGAAGCTGAACGTAAAGCTAAGGAGGAAGCTAAACGAAAAGCTAAAGAGGAAGCTGAACGCAAAGCTAAGGAAGAAGCTGAACGTAAAGCCAAGAAAGAAGCTGAACGCAAAGCTAAAGAGGAGGCTGAACGCAAGGCCAAAGAGGAAGCTGAGCGTAAAGCCAAAGAGGAGGCTGAACGCAAGGCTAAAGAGGAAGTTGAGCTTAAGGCCAAAGAAGAAGCTGAACATAAAGCCAAAGAAGAAGCTGAACGTAAAGCCAAGGAGGAAGCCGAACGTAAGGCTAAGGAAGAAGCAGAAAAGGCTGCCGCTATTAAGGCTGTTCGTGATACTGCTGCTATTGGCATATCTCGTGCCCGAGAAAACATCAGTATAGCTCTTAAGGACTATGAGCTTAAAGCAAAATCTGCAGTAAAGGAAACATCGGATGACACTGAAGCTAAAATAATATCTCTTAACAAATTAGGCACTGATTATCCTTCCAAGCTTACAAAATTTGTTGACGAACTCGCAAAGGATACTGAGAAAAATATTACAATCAAGATTGATAAAATATCCGAATATGCTAAACAAACTATCGATACAATTAAAACAAATCTCAAAAAAGCTGATGAATCGCTTGACACTTTGAATGAAAAAGTTAATGAACTGGAAAAAGATTTTGTTTTAATTATAAACAGTAACATGAATGGCATCAAGTCTAACGCACATAGCAAAGCAGGAAAAATAACTATTGATCAAAAAATTTATGACGAGGTTGATAGGGATATTAATATCACTTCCCAGAACGTGACAGCTGAATTCAATAGTTCAACATTAAGAATAAAGGAGGAGATCAAAGGAATAGAAATAAAAATAACATCTTTGAAATCCACAGCAAGAAGTGTTGTTCAGGACATTGTAAATTCAACAAAAATTACGACACTAACCTTAAAGCAACGTGACGCTCTAATATCTCAAAATGTCGATAATAAGTCAAGTTCTTTAAAAGGATCAGAAATAGAAAGTGATAAAGTACCACAATTTGTTGTTCAAACATCAAGTGACCCTGTGTTGGATAAATTGAAGTTGCAATTTCGTTCACGTGATCCGGTTTTACAAAAATTGAAAGATGAGTATCAAAAATCCCCAAAAAACAAGCAATCAGGAAAGGTTGCAAAAGACGGGTCTTATTAGAAAATTGTTGAATCTATTTCCGAGAGACAAATCGTGAGTTGAATAATTTTTATTTGTTCTAAAGATATGAATATCACATTTATTCTGATTTTTAACTTATTACTTAGGTTGAAACATTTATGTTAAATATATTCTTTTTTTTCGGTGCATTTGTTTAGATACAAAATTGCGATTTTCATACTACAGTTACTGAATTAAAAAAAATAATAAAATTATAGTGCTGTAAATCACGTAACATCGATATGTTAGTAATTAAAGATAATGTTCTGGAAATTGAGAATTTTCTATTCATAATATTATTGAAATATTTTGGTTTCTCATGATTTGCCGTTCCTATTAATTTATTTCAATTTCAATTATAATTAATACATTTACTCCGAATTTTTATCTTTTTTTTTTTTTGTTAATTTTATTAATTTTGTGTAAAAATTGCCAAAATTGTTTTAAATAAAGATTTCATGGGTAAAGTTATATATTCCACTTCATTTCTCATGTAATACACAGTGGCTTCCGAAAAAAATACATCACCTGAAAACCAAATTTTGAGCTCACATATCTTCTCGACGACAAGTTGTTTTGAGTTGTTTTGAAATATATATGTTTTTTTTATTTAATTAGCATAAGCACATAATATTTAAAGTTTTAACGAAATTGAATTACTCAGCATTAAGATTTGTAAATTTTGACAATGCATTTTTTTTTTGGAATCCTTATTAAAATTTTATAGTGATCTTAGCTTGAACAAGAATATTACCAACGGGAGCCCAGATAATTTCAATTTAAAGTTATCAGATTGTTGCATAAGTTTTTGAAATTTTAAAATGTTCTTGGGCGTTAAAATTGGTTAAGCCTTCATCGAGGTGTATACAACTTAGCTAAATAAAACTTTATGATTAAAAATTTAATAGTAATTTACTAATCACGAAGTTTTATTTAGCTAAAATTGTATACATCTTGATGAGGACTTAACTGATTTTAATGCCTGACATTTTAAAATTCTAAAAACTTATGCAACAATATGACAACTTTAAACAGAAAGTATCTGAGTAATGTTCTTGGTCAAGTTAAAATCATTATTGAATTTTAATTAAAGATCCCCAAAAAAATGTATTGTCAAAATTTGGCAAATTGTAATATAGCTCAAAATTGTGTAATTCAATTTCATTAAAATTTTAATATTAAATATTATAAGTTTATGTTGCAAAACATTGTTTTTGATCATTTATTTTTATTGATCTATCTTAAAAAAAATCAAATCTATATTGTTTTTAATCTGTATTACACAAACATATTACTTACATTTGAACAAAAAAAAATATTAGAGTGTAATGATTTAGTAAAATAAATAAGTCGTCATCTTCAATTGGTAGGTTGAAAGTTTAAAACCTATAGACAATGAAAAATTTGAACAATTATTTATATTATTGTAATTATTTTTCATTAATCAGTTAGAATAAGATATTTGTAACTATGATTGTACTAACATGATTGGCAGGTCATAAGACATCTGTATAACTTTAATTATATAAAGAAATGCAAATCAGTACTAGATGATGCAAACTTAAAATAAATATTATAATTATTTAAATCTGTAAAACTGAAAAAACAAAAGTCTATTTAAAAAATCTAAATAAAAAGATAACATAAAATTTTAACAATACAGCTATAAAAATTAAATCTAGAAAATAGATGTTATATGAAAAAGTCAAATAGACAAGAATCTCTAGATAAGAGATATTACTAACTAGATTATCAAGTTTAGATTAAAAAAAAATATTAGATTAGACTTGATATACCAAAAACAAATTAAAATTTTTTTAAGTTATCTAAATTAAAAGTTTGGATATAAAGCAAGATATGCTAAAATATTAGAAAAATACTGTAAAATTAATACTAAGTTTTGTGTAAACTTTGCAAGAATGTAATCATATTAATAAGACTATAAAGTAAATATATTAGTTAATAGGAAGGTTTCTTAAGTCTATTATTAGATAATATGTTTTGAAATAAATAATGATTTATATACAAGTTTAGAAAAAATATATATATTTTTATTATTCAGATAGTATATCATATCTGCTGATTTACAAATTTTGACTTATCGGTAGTACAAAAACTCATATATTGATTGGTTAATAAATTTAAATATTATAAACAAAGTTTACGTTAAATTTGTTGTCCTATCTAAAAACTATAATAAAACTTATGTTAAACCCATTGCCTTATCTAAAAACCTATTGGTTTTTTTAAGTAAGTAATAAAATTATTAAAAAATAATAAAAATTTATTTTAACTATATAATAAAGACTATTTTTTAAAAATTTTAGTTATGAATATATGTTTAATCTGTGGAAAAGGTTTTAAATCACTTCAAGGTTTAAAACTTCATCAAACAATTGTGTACAAATACAATAAGAGACAAAGATCTTGACAAAATTCTATTTCAGACAATAACTGAGTTTAAAGCCACACTAGTTGCACTTATTCACTGAAAATTATCACTTAATTTTAAATCTATTAGAAAACAAACACTTATTGTACTCTGTTCTGAAAGTTTATTTTATTCAATTTTTATTGGACATATTCATTATTATTCAAAATGCATTAGCAAATACAAATGTATTTTTCATGGTAATATAGCATATCAAGAATTAACCAAAATTTTTAATAATCCAAATTGGAGAAAAAAATTTTATAATCAGAATCAACAAACTTACATAGTTTGTAAAGATTCAGATCGATTTACTAATATTATTGAACATAAATAGAAAAAGAAGAAATTGATCTATTAGAACTTTTGGTTTAAAATAATTTATTAGCTAATCAACAATCTAATAAATCTAAAAGATCACAAGTTTTTCGAGAAAAAGTTTTAATAGAATGGAAAAAGAAGCAAGTTAAAGAAGCTAATGGTAATTGTTGTTATATAGGACAAATTCATTTCTTATTTTTTACTTCACAAGTACAACTTCTTAAAAAATAAAATATCAAAATATATTGAAATTTATAGATCTTTAAACAATTAATAAATCAAATAAAAATTTTTAAATCGAATAATCAATATATCAAGTTTTTTTATTAAAAACACATTTAAAAAAAAATATTATTAGAATTATTCTAATATTATTTACAGATTTACGCAAATTTTCACCTAATCCACACCTTTTTCATAATTACTAATGCTAACTGCTGATATGCCACTCTATCAAAAATCAGTTCTACTTTACCTAACACTTTTCTGAGTCTAATATCAAATACTACATTTTGCACTTGGGACTAATATATTCATATCTCCTCAAAGTGTTATCACCCTTTTAAAATATTTTATTAAATTAATCAAACAAAATGCTATTGATGGTGTGATATAATCTACTTTAAGACCGGATGTTGAAAACTTTCTTCAATTAGCTAATTCTAATATCTAAATATCTATATTAAATAATGATTATTCTCATATTTAAATTATTAAATATTTCTCTCAATTTGCTATACTATTTTATAAAAATACCAAAGTATCTTTAAGTCATGATGGTATGACTAGTAATCACGAATTTATATATACTGCAACTCCAATGCCTGTATATATACTGCAACTCTAATGCCTGTAATCATGAATCTACAGATACTGCAACTCTGATGCTTACACTTCTCATAATGGGTGATCAACCAAGAAATATCGAAAAGTTAGTGTTGATTCGTATAGCTTTGAGAATTTCAAAATTGAATTTACAACTGTTTTTATAAATTCTGGAACATCTGGCAAAATATTTGCCAATTCAGTAAGTTTGTGATTTCAGTAATGATCACTGCCGAATCAAAATTTATTGAATTGGCAAATATTTGGTCAGCCAATTTTTTGTCAGATGTTCCAAAATTTATGAAAACAGTTGTAAAAGTTGATAATATAGTGACAATTTTTGGCTAAAGCTAATGCCAAAAGAAAACAAAGATTTAATTGAATAGTGATGTTTCAATAACCACATTTTGAACTATCAATACTTATTGTTGAGATAATTCTTGATCCAAATTTTAAATTTGTTATTATGAGATTACACTTACTATAATTATTATTGCCTTCTGCTATGATTTTCATAGTCACTATTGTTGTTGCAACCCTTAGGTCTGTTCTTTATATAAGGATTGTTAAGAGAAGAACAAATTTCTGTGCTTTTTTTGGGGGGGTGTTGCCATGAAAAGTTTCATTCAGCCTTTTCCTGATCCTATTCTTGTGTATCATAATTCTGAATCTTGCATTTTTTTTATGCTTATTGCTTGGTAAAAAGGTTAAATTGTTATCAATGAACTGATCTCAAAATTGAATTTACAGCTGTTTTTATAATTTCTGGAGCATCTGGCAAAAAATTGATTGGCCAAATATTTGCCGATTCGATAAGTTTGTAACTTCTGTAATGATTACTGCCAAATCAAAACTTATCGAATTGGCAAATATTCAGCCAGTCAATTTTTTGTCAGGTGTTCCAGAATTTATAAAAACAGCTGTAAAAGTTGATGATACAGTATTATAGGCTAAAAGATTATTAAAAAAAAAAAAAAAAATACTAATCTTTGGCTAAAACTAATGAAAAAAGCTGCTGATTTAATTGAATAGTGATGTTTTAATAACCACCTTTTGAACTACCAATATTTTATTGTTAAGATAATTCTTAATCCAAATTTTAAATTCATTATTACAAGATTATACTTACCATAATTATTATTGCCTCAAAAAATCACTTCTGCTAGTCACTATTGTTGTTGCAACTCTCAGATCTGTTCTTTATGTAAGAATTGTTAAGAGAAGAGTGAATTCCTGTGCTTTTTTTTTTTGGTGTTGCCGTAGAAAGTTTCATCTAGCCTTTTTCTTGATCCCATTCTTGTGTATCATGATTCTGAATTTTGCATTTTCTTCATGCTTATTGCTTGGTAAAAAGGTTGAATTGTTATCAG
>CAJVQA010004936.1:0-16847 GCA_910591915.1 Cetraspora pellucida
ACAATACCGACAAGTGATTAATAAAAGTCAAAAGACCAAAGAGGTCACCTTAATACCAAAAAAAAAAAAAAAAAAAAAAAAGAAAAAATTATATTTTGGCTAGGTTATAACCAGTTTAGACCAGTTTATATAAGTAGAAATTTCTCCAAAATGTACTAAGATTCAATTTGCAGATCTAATCAACGTTAACAATTCTTTTCGGAAAAAACCTGCTTGCGCCAATTGTCAAAAGTATATTAACTATTACGAATTATCAAAATAAACTTTGCATATTTGTCTATCTAATTTATAAATTTTACGCAATAGTAAATGATACTTCTTATTTTATTTGAGTTTTAAAACTGTACTAAATTTAGTACATTGTACTAATTTAGTACAGCAAACGGATACCCATTAAGCATATGAGATCAATTAAGAGGACACACATCAAGTACATAGAGAGATACCCGCTTGCGGTATGGCAAAAATGCAAATTTACTTATCTGAAATTATTTTTATAAAACCATAAATACTAACAATTCCAAACTCAATTCAAGCATTTTACACAAAATGGTTATAGGATCATTAGAAAGATCCCATTTTTTGAAATAAACAATGCTCCAATATGAAAGGAAAAGAATTCACACGCATAAAAAGCGTCAAATGATTTTTTCATGCAATATTGCTAATAGTTATAAGATTAATATCTACAAAGCTGTTAACCTGTAACATAACGCAAAAATACAAATAATCTATATTAAATAGATAAATATATTGCTTTTTAAACTTTATTTCAACTACTAGTAACAGAACTATACTACTAAAAATGTTATATATGAATATTATTTACCAACCACTTTTATTACGGAGTCCCATCTACCGCATCATTTGGATAATCTCTTGGATAATCACTTATAAAAACCAATTTAAATTTAGGTATAAATATTTTACTAACAGAAATTAATATCATCCATAAATTTGCCCAAAACAATAAAAGTGAAATTTTGGTTACTTCCTTTAAAATACCATAATACAGTAGGTAGTTTCCTATTCCAACAAAGATCATACTCATTGCAAAAATATCCAGATGTTCATTAGATGAACATGATAAATAACAAAATAAAGGAATAATAATGATCAAAATAACTATAAATGGAACATGAATTCTAACATCGAAGCCAGGCGTAATTGTGATTAAGCAGATAAGATCAATTATAAGGGCACAAATCCATGGTAGAAGGAAGAGATCCGATGTATTATCGAAACAGTACAATATCAATATTGAAATTCCGATGGCTGCACTATTAGCACTTATTAAAACTATTATCATTGTATTAAAACCTTCTGTCGCATAAGAGAATATAGGCGGAAAAATGAATAATAGGAATATTATTAAGGCAAAACAGATAATAGAAGTTATACGATATATACATATTGCATACTCTGGTCTCAAAATTTCTAGAATTGTTTCTTAGATTATAAGGGTTAAAAGAATTACAGTGACCGCAATATAAGGTATGTAATCGATTATTTCAAAGTTGAACATATCAGAAAGTTGTAAGCTCGCTGATACTGTAGGAAGTAAATAAGTTAAGAAAAAATATTTTCTAAAAAGGGTTCCTGCCATTATTTCTCTAATTTGGAGTGTAAAATTGGTATTTTAAGTTAATAATAGAATTATTTTCTTAAAATTTATAAACTCTTGCCTGTGTTATGTGTGACTATGCAATGTATAATGAAACTCTGCAATGCATTATGTTACATTATGTTATACAATAAATAAAAATAGGCCTTCGTTACCACTGCTCTTCACTACTTAATTATCTGATAAATCTTGCATCTTCAAGGATAACAATAGATTCATTTGTAACGTATTATGAGGATTACCACCAAGAGATTTATTATTCATACATGTTGTTTGTGAATGGTTCATGTATGAAAGTTGAATTGTTCAAAGTTTTCACATTGCTGACAATATATCAAAATCACATGATAGGGTATGTTAGCTTTAAAGCTATAAAAAATTTTATTAGCGTAGTAAAGAACTCCATGGTTGTTCGAACTAGACTTAATGGCTGTAAAAGTTTGTCTGAACTAGACCGGATTTATGAATCCTTTTAAATTTTCTGTTTGTTTCATTCGTATAGTTACTATCCATTTACGAATTAATATCTTTATACAAAACATAATTTACATAATTTATTGCTGAAGAAATTATATAATAATAATGTTAAATGTATCAATTATGTTGCTTTTACTGTTTGTGCTGCATCATAATGTTATAACTTATTAGGTATCAATTAGAACGGAAGGCATATAGACTATTTTGTTAATAATTAATAGCCAAAATTTGTAAAGAATTTTTTTTTCAAATAAACTTATATTTTGAAGTTGTCCACTTGGTATTTGTATCTATTATTGTCTATGTTACGAGTAATGTGTAGGATTGATACCAGTAACGTAGTGATGTATCTTAAAAAATGGGTAAATATAGATAATTTCTCGTTCCCGGTTTTGGCGCAACTGCGTTGCGCAGCTACCTTATTATTTAAATCGGGATCGGGTGGTAGTCACACTTATGTAATAATTTTAATTAAACGAATTAATTTAAATTAAACGGATTAATTTAAGTATGACGAAAAGGTGTAATTAAATAATTAGGGATCGCTTATTAGTAATTTAAGTGTGGCGATAGCGAAATACAACAACACTTCGAAATAATAAATGTATTTATGAATTTTTAAGGATAATGGTTATCAATTAGTTTTTTACCGAACACTTGAGAAATCGATTCTTTTATTCAACTATTTAAGAAATAGAAGACTGAAGACTTTATTAAAACCTCAAGAGGCCCTTCTTTTATACTTGACGAACAATTAAGAATTATGGTAATCGAACTTTTTAGATCCTTGAACTTTAATTTCATATGGGTGAGTACACAGCAAAACCATGCTTAGAGTATATGTATTATATATACTCTAAGCATGGTTTTGCTGTGTACTCACTCATATGTTAACGCGCTATACATCAAAAGGAACTATAAGATGATCCGAGTTACAACTTGGCACGAATTACAACTATTTCGGGTACGATCTTGGATGCTCAAAAGGTATAATTTTAGAAAATTTATTTATAAATAGAGGGATTTACTGATTCTAAGTTTCACAATCCCCTCCCAAGTAGTAGTTAAACTACCCCAACACCAAAATTTTTTCGATAGCAAAATTCTTAAAACTTTGTTAATATTAGGGTTAGCGTTTATATTAAGGTTTGCTATTAATAAGATACAAAGTAAAATTGCTCAAGGAAAACTTTTTATTAGAGCACTAAAGATGGCTTCTTGCGGATTTTAGAGATTTTAGAAAAAAAGGGTTGTTTTAATTTTCCTGATCATCTTATGTTAGTGTTAGGTTACATCTGGTCACGTTCTAAAAAATTTTTGGATGGTTTTAATTTGAACAGAAGATTTATGGATAAAATTTTTTACTACATAATCGTTCAACGATTAGTTTAGTTATCAACTGACCGGCTTTTCGATTATTCGATTTTCAATTCGTATCACTATTTACGTACTGTCTTTTCCAAAAAAACATGTCAATCGAAACTAACTCAGGATCTGAGTATTCCAGTTTTAACAATGTCAATGGAGTACAAAGCTCTATTAAGGTAACGATAATTATATTGAGAGTCCTAAGTCGGCGAGTCTGTCGCTAATCGAAGTCGACATCGTGTAACGATCGGTCGGATTTCGGTCGAAAAAGGCGTGTAGATTTGGCGGGTGGATTTTCGTTCGTAGGTAAGTACTGGCCTCCTCTATTGAGTCTTTCCTTCAACCTAACCTTTTGCTAAGTCTTATCTTCTTTTATGATTCAATCCGGGATTACACTACGTCGAATCGGGATTTGAACTCTTCTCTTTCGTTTCGGTTTTGGGGCACGTGACTATGGCGAGCGATCAATTACGGTTGTTCAGGTATCTTGGGCGGGCGGTTATGGTTGGTAACGGGATTTAACGATAGGCATTGGTGCTTACAAGACAAATCTTTCACTTTTATTATGACAGTCACTCGTAGACGAACCCTTAATTCGGGGTAATTATGGTAGGTAATGGTGTTTATTCATTACTTATATCATATCCGCTTTATTACTAGAGCGAAATTACATGTTATTTATAAGCATTATCACACTTATAATGATGATAGCGCTTATATCGGGTACCTGGCTGAAGATCGCCGAAGATCACTTCCGGATCCAATAAAATTACAGGATCTCGTGTAACAAAACTAAACGCGAAAAACATAAGAAATTGTAAAAAAAACGCAAATAACACAAAAATTTACTATGATGACTAACTTCCGACCTCTAAATAAAAGTTTCAGAACGAAATTTTACTTGTAAGACGCGATTGTTATTGTTAGATATTTTTCTTGACATAAGGAAATTCCTCAAATAGTGTTTCAAAATCTTGGTTCCGATTGGATGATTAATCCTTGTGACTTTGTGTAGCACCCCGAACAATGCTAAAAAAGGAGGCGTATATGTGTATGTGCATGTATTTCAGGTTTAAAGCCATGCCTTGTTTTCTAATTATAATTGTATATTCCTGATCTTACCAGTTTTGAATATTGTATACATCGCATGATTTCGATATGTATAAAATAAGTAGCTGCGCAACGTTATCGCGCGAAACCAGGAACGGGAAAACAATGATTACAGAGCTAGATACTGTGAAAAGATTTTATAAAGGTATTTTTAGTAAGTACATTTCAGACATGTACATAATTTAAACATTGTAATTTTTTTTGATAGTCTATTATAGAAAAGGAATATTGTATAGTTGCCTTTGAATTAGTTTTAGGGAAAAAGCAATTACTGCACTGGACAATGATTTTATAGTATGCCGTAATGACGTATTGCTATATTGCCGTAACGCCATATTCGCGATGAACTTACAATATTAGGTGTTGTCAATAAAAAATTATACTTCAGCTTGTAGGTTAGTTTCTTGTTGGACCCTATTGCTATAACATTTGATATACTTTAGTCTAATAAATTATAAACTTTGAGATCTGAAGGTAGGTATGTTTTGGCAGTGCTTACTTTCAAAATTTAATTGCAAAGTTCACAATAATATGTTGAATATATTTTTTTGATCTATTAACAAAATTTATTTTGGTTGAGTTTTTTGAATTACTCAAATTCAGTATAGTGCATACTAGATTTATCATAAGAAATTCAGCATGAGAAATACATATATATTCAGTTAGAGTAAAATATTTAATATTCTCAAATGATCAACTTTTTTTTTTTGAACTTTGGTGACAATGCCAGTTGGTTTATTAGTTTTAATTTGATATTTAAAGTTACATTTTTAGGATTGTTTATTATTAGTACTATATACTATCTAATTTTACATCATTGATTTTATTCGGTTACCTTTATGGCACTTAAGTGCATGTTTGCTGCATGCCTACATGCAGTTATCTTAACAACCACTTGTGATTAGGGTACATCATTAAACTATTATACAGACAAGGATACCTACTAAACTTAATATAATATTTCAAATGTCATAAGTACTATTTTCTATAAATTATATCTATATGTCTCACTCACATGTTTTATCTGGTCTTGTTTCTTCTGACTCTTAAACTAACTATATCTAGTATTACATTGTTCTCTATATTTCTCATCTTTTTGTTACTATATTATTCTCAAATTGGTCCTATTCAGGTATATTTAATCCTTATAATCTTCTTATTTTTGGTATATTTGTTATTGATTCCCCTAAAGTGTTCTAACAATAGTTCAGAATCTGCAATGAACTTGTATCTCAAGTTAGATCTGCTGCTGCCATTGGTCTTTTAACCAATCTATATCTCATGTTAGGTCTGCTATTATTATTCCTATAAATGTTCTAGGTTTTAACATTATATAATAACTTAATACTGCATTTAATCTCTAACATGATGTTCTCTTCTATGATGAAAACTGAAACTTGTTGTGCTTACAAATAGAACAATTCTGGTTATACCTAGGGAGTTTCTTTGACTCCAATAATATTATATTACTATATATTATAAGCTTTTAGATTATTCAATAATATTTTGTAAGACAATTCTAATTATGTCTCAAAAAATTACACCAAACCCAGTAATGTTATACTATCTTGCAGATCTTATCTCATATTGGTTGATTGATTCCAGTCTTGTTTATTATAGATTTCCATATAGATATGACCAGGAACCTGATTTGATACTTTTATATTGTATAAAGAAGTTATATGTTAACTTTTAAGATTTTTCTCTTTTATAATTAGATTATTTAACTATATTAGAGATGCTTCCAATTTTTGGTTAGACCAATTTTTTATCATAACTCATTCTTGTGTTCACTGCTTTTCTTATCATTCCAGTCTTGGTTATTTTCAGAATATTATCTCAATCAAATCTTTTTTTTGAATCCTAATTAAAACTTATTTGTACAATCTGTTGATTATCCTTCTAAATAAGTATCTCACAAGTTGGGTACAAGAATGTTGGTACTAATTATATTAGGAGGTATAAGGATGTTGGTGCTGCCTTAGTTTAAAGAACTTATATGCACAATCTTACTATAACTGTAATCTTCTATGACAATTACTTGTTATGCATAGTGTCTGCATTCCATAATTAGGTCTTCTTCTGATAATTTTTATTTCTATTATTGTACTGTATTTAGACTTAACTATAGAACTTCATATTCAATTATAAACTTCTTATTAGGTTATAGAAACTAAAATTTTTTAATTTTGTTATCAGCCAGACTTGAACTATTGATCTTGATTATAGAGAATATGAGAGCTTAACTGCTAAGTTATGAGACCTATACCCTCAAATGATCAACTTAAAATTAATATTATTTGTTATATTAACAGTTAGTCTGTATTATGCAAGTGAGAAAAATAGTCAATGCATAATAATATATGATTAACAATATCATGGAGACTAATTAAATGTTCAGAATCATATAAACACATTTGAAATGTCTGTAAATTATATACTATATTATACATTATACAAACTCTATTCTTGGTAAAAATATTAACCTTAATATGTTTAAATTGGATTTGATAAAATATAACAAATACAAATTTTGTTTTATGGTCTCTATGTTATATATGGTTCTAAAAATTTATTTGAACTTCAGTAATCTGCACATCATATATCATATATATAATAATGTGCAATATATGATATTTAAATTTTTTTTTGCATACAGTATACATATAGTATGTTTAGTTATAGTTAGTAATAGAATTCATTTGGCAAATTAATACAGTTATGACATGTGTCATATTATTTGCTATAGTGAAGTTAATAAGTTGTCAAGTTTCAAGTAATAGGTTGGATGTTCAAATCCTATCAACACCAAAAAATTAAATAATCATTTATATAATGCTTATATTATAGCAACTGTTTTTAACAAAAACTACAAAAAAACATTTAATTATTTCTTAATTTTCTACTAACTAAATCTTACTTGGCTTCTTAAGTAAAGTTATTCAGCACATATTTTTTCTTCTAAAAAGCTATATTTTAAGTTTCAAAAACATTTGATTACTGAGAAACTTTAAAAAACTAATATTTTGGTTTTTGTTAATTTTTAAAAAATTTTACTAATTCAATATATCTTTTTATCTATTCAAAAATTATTCAGCTCATTGAGACAGATATTTTGATATATAATTATCTAAAACAGATCAAAACAAATAGAGATACAAGTAAAAAGCAAAAACAAAAACTTGTTTTTTGTAGATTTTTTCATTAATATTTTAGGAAAATTTGTAGAATTGTCTTGGAAATTTTATTTTTTTGATATTTATTAGAATTTTTTAAATATCCAATAAGCTTATTTGAAGCTTATATATCTTTTTAAACTTTTTTAACTAGTCTAGAAAGTTCTAAATTAACCAAATGTTTCTGTAAAATATACTTAAAAATCTATTTTTAGAACAAAATATCGATTTTAACAACAGTTACATCTAATAGCATTACCCTTATCTACTATACACAATCATGAATATGCTAAATACATCTTATCTATTATTTAAAAAGAAATAATCAACTAATATTATCTAATAGCAGATACAATTTTATACAATAACAAATCTCATCACAAAACATGTACAAATATTTAACAACTTATTCAATAATCAAGTTCCTCTTCTACATTTATTCAAATTTTCAATAAACAATCAGTTCCTATAACCTACTAGTATCTGAACTTATTTTCACAATATCATCTACAAATAACACTAGCAATTCAAATGCTATGAACTTGGACAACAATACAATTAACAACAATAACTAACAATCACTATATTCTAACAAATAATTATAACAACAATAACAATCAGATAAACAACAATAACAACTAGATAAACAATAAAAATAACAAACACAATCTAATACTAATAACAATCAACAAAAAAACCAAAGTCAACCTAATATTTGACTAGTTTTCCAACTTTTCTATAACTAAAGAAATGAAAAATAAATCACAATTACAAACAGACTTTACAAAAAAAATCTTTAATTTTCTTAAACAACACCTATTTAGGTTCAAACCTGAAACTGAAATTAAACCTAAAATTGGTAATTGATCAGCTCTTAAAACTAGTTTCTATCATATAATCCACAAAATAACAGAAGAAAGACCCCAATTTCTAGTTGAGTTTATTCAAAAAAACAATTTAAATATTGGCAAAACTATAACTATGTTTTTGATATACTTGAAGAAACTTTAAAAAAACTAATTCTTATATTTACTTCTGTATTCTTTATAAAACATAACTACTCAAAAATATTTGCTTCATCTGTAACTTTCCTCCTTACACAAACCTAAAATGATTACAATTCTGTATTAACTTTGCACATCTCTATCTTTATTTTACAAACAACTACCAAGCTATTAACTATATTAAATTTGCTAAAGATATTTAACTCCAACTTAAAAGATTTAAAATCTTATCTGAAATAGTTAACTTTGACAAAGATAAATAATATCTTACAATCAGCTCTGATATCAAATTTAATATATATTTTAAATTTAACATTTCCAAAACACTCTTTTTATAAAAACTTAATATTTCATCTCTTAAAAACTTATTTGACTACTTTAAACAATAGTTTAAACAATTTTTCTTATTATATAATCACTAATTTACCAAACCTATAGATAAAACTAAGATTTTCAATGTACTTAAATACCAATTTCAACAAAAATTTATTTTTTATTTTAAAGAAATTATGGCTACTAAACTAAGCTTTACAAAACCTAACAACTAACAAAAATGTTGTGATGAAGCAATTAAATATACTAATCATCATATCCTTTTCTGTATAGATACTAACTGCATCTATTTAGATAAAGCAAAACAATCAAAAAAAAGAAGTTAAACCTAACAACTTCAAAGAACAATCTCTATACTATGAACATTCTTCTCAACTTTTTAAAAGCATTTTTCAAAAATCCTATATTGATTTTCCTAAACAAAAAAATAAAATTTGATAACAATCCAAACTCAACTCCTTATTTTATAAAAACAGCAAACATGAAACATCTTTTGATAAACAAATTCCAATTTTATTACTTGACAAACTTGCAAGTAATGCAGAAAACTTTGCTTGCAAAGCTACTAATGTTTCAACTAACTCTAAATGCTGCAACTATTATTTTTATCTATATTTAAACCTTTATTAAAATATTGCAATTCAAAATCACAATATAAATAAGCTTAACAAGCAACAAGTAATTGACTTTTTTATAACTAAACCTATTAGTACTGAATTACTTGCAAGAATTTTAACTTTTTATTACTCCTGTAATAAAACACTTATCTTCAAATTACAAACTACTTTCAAGAAACAGTTTATTCTAAGACAAACAAAATTATACAAGAAAAATTCTAAATAAAATACAAAACAACACCCTTAATTACAGGTCTCTTTTTATTAAAAAGACTCTTTTTCAATAAACTTGTCTTCTATAACCTTCATAAATGCAGCTACTACCTTATTAAAAGATATATCACTAGTAGTTAATAAGAAAAATGATGTAAGTAGACAGGTAATAAAGCCTATTTATATGGAAGGCCAAAATAATGATGGTCAGACCCAATGCACAAAGCAGACTATGGTACCTTATGCAGCTGTAAAAACTAAGCATACAGTAATCAACCCTGTAGAAGACAACTCTACAAGATCATTTTCAACATTTTTAGCTTCATATAATCTTGATATATGTTATAACAAATTTCTTTCCTACTACAATATTCCTCTATTTCCTTGTAACCAAATTATTTAAACTCTTATACAAGATATTAACAAGCATAACTTTAACCAAATTGTTATTAGTATTATATTTTTTGTTAATAATAATTATAGTAAAATGTATATATACATTTCTAATAACTTATTTTTATTTAATTACATTATAATTCTCTCTTATTTTTTTCCTAAGTTTTAAAACCTCCCTCTTAAATCACATTCTTCTAACTTTATTCTTATTTTATCAAATATATTTATACAGAATACACATAATTTATATCTCAAACTTGTCATATATAATGTTAGAAGTTTTAATGCTATAATCAAAAGAAAAGCATAACAAACTTATTATTTTTACAACAATATTAATATTGCTTATATTACTGAAACCAAAATTGCTAACAACAATAACCTTCATTTCTATAATAACAACCTATTTATATACTTTTAAGCTAATTTAAATAACTTAGCTAAAGGTGCTGCCATCATAATCTATAAATATTTACAATTATATATATATAACTGCCAAACTCATTCTGATGAAGCAGTTGCTCTGAACCTTTTCTTCAAAAACAAAACCAAACTGCATATTATAGCTGTTTATCTTTCTTCAACTGATATGCACAACTATAAGGAAATACAAAATACAATTATTACATAGATTCAACAAGCTTAACAACTTAATCTTTATTTTATTCTATTTGGTAACTTTAATATACACAATAATATTAATAGTTCATATAAATTTTGACTTATTAATTATCTATATCACTTTAACATATTTAATCTTGATGCACATATAGATAATAAATATTATACATGGTTAAACAACATTAGTCAAAATCATATTGACTATATTTGGACTGATTCATTTAATATTCAATTTTTTCTCTTATATAAACTTGATGATAGCAATTCTTTTACACTTAGTAATCACTCTATCCTTATATTACTTGGATCTTTACAAATGCATATAGCAAATCATTACAACATTATACTGGCATTAGTCATAAAATTTTTAACTACAAGGCTATGTTACTAGAAAAATAAACAAAATTTTCAAATTTTCATTCTTATAACCTTAACTTATAAAATACCCTTCTTAATAGCAATACTAATGAAAGCATTGAAACTACTTTGCACAAAATTAAACATGCAATTATTAATACTACAACACACTCTATTTCTAACAAAATAACTTGAAAATATAGCTATAACCATCAATACTCCCTCTATTCTATATTACTTAACTTATTATTAAAGGAGCTTAGACATTTAATTAAAATTGTTAATAGCTCTAATAACAATTTTAATATTAAACTAATTAATATTAAAGTTCAAATTATTAACAATTAATTTAAATATAATCTTTAAGCTCTTACCTTATATGATGCCTTCTATAACAGGATTCAACAAGCACAAGATATATGGAAGCAACTCTATTATGTTTGCATATTGAAACCTTATTATTACTTCAATAACAAATACATCAAGCTATTGAAAAAAGATATAAAACTCTTATAACACATTCTAAACAAGCTATTAATAGCATTTTTAACTATTACAAACCTCTAATTCATTTTTCCAATATTAAACTTTCTAACCAACTAATTATAGAATCAAACCTTATCAAACAGCATATACAATCTTATTTTTTTAACTGAATAGCACATTGACCAATTAATTAACATTTGTTTAACAACTTTTTGCATATACAATATCAACTCTAATTATATATTAACACTTAATGATATAATTTTTTCAACTCTTCTATTACTAAAAAAGAAGTTCTTCAAACTATATCAAAACTTTTAAATAAAAAAGCCTGTAGACCTACAGGCATTTGCTATAAAATACTTAAACATGCAAGTATTACCTATATTAAAGCTATTACTGTTTTACTCAATCATTGCCTTACTTCAAGTCAGATTTCTAAACAATAAAAACACAGCAGAATATATTCTATTTTTAAACATAATACATTTAATAATAAATTAAATCTTACTCACCCTATAAGCCTTATTGAATACATTAAAAAGTGTATATAAAAATTATTACTACTAGAATTAGTACTGTGTTCTTATAATATCTTACTTTATTACTATATAATTATATAGCTTTACCTAACAACAGCATATTTATATCTATCCATATACTTAACAATCTTATTAAAGATGTATCATGTAATCAAAAACAAATCTGGCTTATGTCTCAAAATATAAACAAAGCATATAATTCTGTTAATCTAACTCTACTTCAAAAGTCTTTCTAATGCCTTGCCTTATCTAACTTTATTACTAATGCCATTATCAACTTACTTAATAATTAATATAACTAAGTTATTACAAATCTTAGTTTTATTTCATCATATCCAGTACTTAATAGAATTGATCAGAGTAAAACTATTATTTTACTTTTGTGAAAGATTTAATATTATCTACTTATTACCTATATTTATAACAATTTTAAAGGTTATATTACACAAGTCTTCTAGACTACTAACCTTAAACACAAATCATACAACAAATCTAACTCATACTGTTTAGTTTTTGCTTATATAGATGACACTCTATGGGTTACATCCTCATAACAAAAGCTATTACAAATTCTATCAACAGCTGAATCTTTCTTTAATATAGTCAATATTTAAATCAACTCTTCCAAATTCTTATTAATAACTAACATTACCTCAACTAACTATACTCTTATTATATATAATAATTATTCTCTTAACCTCCATTTATCAAATGAACTATTTAAATTTCTTGAATGCTGGTTTACACTTAATAACAAACAAATTAAACAAACTAAACTTATCACTGCAAAGTTATCACATCTTATTAAAATTGCAAGCACTAAACAAATTACTGAAATATATGCATAATATATAATTAATATTGTCATTATTTTTACAATTAAGTATTGTCTTTATAATATTGTTCTTAGTTGAAACATATGCAACAAAATTCTCACAAGTCATATTGAACATATTAAAAATAAACTAAACTCAATTACACAATTCCTACAAGTACACTAATTTTATTCTTAACTTTACAATTTTTGTAATATATGGAACATTTAATTACAATACCATATTACAAACTTTACCAAAAGACTCAATTTATCTGACTTTTTGAAAATAAGTACCTGCATCAAACTTCAACAACTTCAACATAATTTATGTTTACCTACCAGTATTTTAATATATTGTAACTCTATTATTAATAGTCCTAACAAAAATACAGTTAATTTAAGATTATTTAGTTCTTTAAACACCTTGATGTGATGTTTATATTCAATTCATTATACAATATTCTATGCACTATTCAAAAGAGCTCTATTTCACTTGAATCACTACTTTCTTTATATTCTAAATATATAACATTTAAGAAACAACTCAGACATCATGTATCTTATATTTAGACCAACTTATTACATTTGATAACTTATGTCTTCTAGACTAGAAACATATTTTTCTACATATAAACAAAATTCCTAAAAGCAAATAACCTCTCTGGTTTACCTATTTAAAGAACCAAGTCACAAGTTATTCTTATAATTGTACTTTTTATCAATATTTATAATTACTTAATACAAACTATTATAATTATACAACTGGATATTTTTTTTTACAGAAAAAACCATGACTTATTACAGTTCTTGCCAACCAAATTATTATTGGCAAAGCTAAAAGACAACCTTTACTATCTAAAACTATTCTTATAACTTATTGGCAATATTATACTAAATCACAATTTACTCACCTCTATACACTTTACCTATTCAATCAAATGCATGCTTAGGCTGTCATTTTAATTCTTATATAATAGCTAACAAATACATAATTATTATTTCTATTAATGTTTCAACTAAATTTTATAGTCAAGTTAATATATACAACAAAACTTTTAACTTTAATGCCAACCATCTTGACCTTATATATTCTATTGGAATTAGATACTCTATTCAAGCTCTAAATCTTTTTAATATTGCTATTACAATACACTTAATTCTAAATATTTTTAAACACAGTTCATTTATAAACAACCTTTAGCAAATTACTAACTATAATTTCGACTTATCAGAACTTCACTTTTTTACAAATGGCCCAGTTATAAACTTGGGCATCTTACAATGCTTAATGGGTATTGGATGAGCTCAAATTTTAAATGACTCTATACTTTATATCTTTCAAGCTCAAACTAAATATTGGCCTTTTTTATTTAAGTTAAAGCTTATTGCTATTCTATCAGTTCTCATTACTGCTCTTAGAACTGTACTATAAATATATATATAGACTTACAATCTGTAATCTCTAAATACAACAGTCTTTTAAACTTAATAACAACTATATTATACACTTATACACCATACTTCTTACTATAGAACACACTTATTAATTTTATCAAATTATATAATATTTATATTATCTTTTACAAAGTTACTGCTTATTAAAATACCTTATTTTTATATCTTATAATACTTACAACTTAGCTTATACTCTAACTTTTAAAAATTACCCTTTGAATTACCTACTTGTTATAGTATTTATACAATATATCATGCATATATATATGCACTTTGGATAACACAAAACCATTTTTAAAAATAGTATAAAATTCTTAACCAAGTTAATTAGCAAGCCAATTGGCTTTACATTAACAATAATTAAAAAATCTTAAACTTTTCTTACAGCTTTCAGTCTTCTATTCTCAAATTTTTTAGAATTAAAATTCTATCAGATAAACTTTCTACCTTCATCACAAAGTTTGTCAAAATACTTACTAAATACTTATCAAGTAGTATAAAATACTTAGCAATTACTTATTAAATATAAGGTATGTTGGAATTGTAATTATAAATATTAATTTTAAATACTTATAAAATCTTTAAAAATTGAGTATTTAATAAATATAAAATTTATTATTTAATAAGCAATTATTATTTTAAATACTTTAAAAATACTAAATTTAAATACTTATTAAATAGTGATATTTAGCAAATATAAGATTATGATTAGTACAACTTGCTGATGTCACATATTTTACATAAATGCTATTCTTCATATTCACTTATTTGTTACCAATATTATCAAATTAGTTTACACCTTTACTGAACAACTTGTCTATTTAACCAACTATTATTTAGTCTTATTGATATCATATTACAACATACTCTCAACTCAAATACACATGATACTACATCTAATAATATAACTAACTTATACCATTAAATCAAATTACTTTACAGCATGTCTATTCATAATAGATCTGATATACTATCAATGTTCTTAACTGTAATAGGCTTAATACCAAATAAATTTATCAATATTATTGCAAATTTTCTTTCAAAAAAGTAGTTACTATGCTTTCTATAAAGTTTTTACTCTATCTTAACTAACAAATCTATTACAAAATTTGGATATTTTACTGTATTTCAAGATCTATAGCCCAATTTTCTAATTATAACCTATTATTAAATTTTGTTCCTTCTGTATTATATACTTCTTCTTTTAATTCAATTAGTTCAAAAATTAACTCCCAATATATTCAATATATCAAATATCAAACCAATCTTCAATATATTATTACTAATACTCAAATCTAGGTAAGTCTTGGCTACTTTAGTTGGTTTAGATTACAGATAAATTAGTCTGAACTTCTATTCTTTCTATAATATTTTAAAAGTAAATTCATACTTTATCTAAAATCTTAATTGAATATTTAATAAATATAGAGGCATGGCCTTATCATTAATATTAAAAAAAAAAGCAACTGTTTTTAATAATTATATTAAAATATCTTTAAGAATAGTTATACTAATATAACTAACAGATTATGGATATTTGTGTAACTGATTATATAAATAAATACAAATTAGCATCAGGTAATACAAACTTTAGATAAGTTCTTGTAGTTGCATAAATCTGTTGAAATTAAAAAGCTAGAAATCTATTTAGGAAGCTCCAAGTAGAGAGGTAAAAGTTAAATTACTAAAAATAAATACTAATATTAAAGTACCTAGATGGATAAGAATCTCTTAATAAGAAATATTACTAATTAGACTGTTAGAATAAACTAGAAAAAAAGAATATCATCAATTTGATATACTAATAAACTAATTATAATTTTGTACAGATTATCTAAATTAAGAGTTTAAATAACAGACAGAAATATACTAAAGTACTAGAGATATGTTATAAAGTAGATATTATGATTTAAGTAAACTTTATAAAGACATAATAGTTTAATGACTAGTTCTAATTATAAGTGTTGGTCTTATTATATTAATATTTAAATCAGCTATAAAAATAAATATAAAAAATTTCAAAAGATTTATCTTAAAGATAAAATAGTTCTAAAATTAAGACAATAATTTGGCCAAAACTCAGTAATGTTAATACAAACTATAAATTTAGAAAGTTTAAAATAAAATACTTAAGCAGAGATGTTAGGTATAATAATTGATAAAAAATCTTTAGACAGACTTCTTAAATAGGTAGTATAGAAAAATTATATATTGTAACGATACAGGTCAGAACTATCCTAGAATTCCCTAT
>CAJVQA010004937.1:0-16846 GCA_910591915.1 Cetraspora pellucida
AAATACTGCTATAATATAATCCTTATTTTTAAATATTATCAAATAAAATTTTATTTAAATATTTTAAAATTTAAAAAGTATAGATTATAAACATATTTTTAACAATTTTTTAGGCAAATTTGTCTGGAAAAGCTTACAGATTAAGGGATATTAAAAAAAATTGAGTTTAGCAATAAAATTTAAAACAGTTATAAACTATATTTTAAATAATAATATTTAATTATTAATAAAATATAATAAAAGTTTTGAATAAAATATTTACAGTTATATTACTAAATATATAAGATAAATTACTAAAAAACTTAGAAATAAAAAGATTACTAATAATAAAAATAATAATTTATATTTTAAATTTATTAAATAAACTATTACAATTACTTAAAATAAGTTTAATTTTTTTAATTTCAAATTTAATTTAAAGAAATAATATTTAATTATTAATCTCAGATACCTAACAGAACTTTTTAAAAAAAGTATTTATATTCAAAGAGTTTAAAGCATTTTTAAAAATAATAAAAAAAGATTAGTAATTGTTGACATTAAACTTAAAAAAAATTATTATTATATTATAATGAACAAAAAATTATTGGAATTCAAAAAGTTTAAAGCATTTTTAAAAATAATGAAAAGATTAGTAATTGTTAATATTAAACTTAAAAAAAGATTATTATTATATTATAATGAACAAAAAATCTTAAAGATTATTGGAATTCAAAGTAAAAAAAATATTATTATTATCAAGTTCTATTATTTAATCTAAGTTTAATAATATAAAGTTTTATAAAATAATAAAACTATTAATTAGTTATTAGAAAGCATTAAAAATTTTTTGTAAGAACTCTCTTAATAATATAGTATTTGTATTGAAAAACATTAACTCAAATAAGAAACTTAATAATATTTTAAAATATAAATGTAAAAATAAAAATCATATATCTTATAATTAAATATGTGTAATATATAATACATATATACGGTAATTATTATATGCAAAAAATTTTTAAATTAAAATGTCTTGAATTATGTTTTGACAATTATCAAATTATGTGTATGATAAATTGTAAATTATATAAATTATATGAACTTAAAAATTAAGCTTAAAAAATTTTATGAACAATTAAACTTCAAGATTAGGCATACTATAAAATAGATGTTTACACAATAGTCCAAAATATAAACGATAAAACTATGTTTTACATATTATAAAAATTTCTTTGCGAAATAATATCTTCGAACTCTAACCAAATTGCAAGAACCTGTTCCTAACTTAAAGGCTCGATGTTTTTACTAAGCACGAATATAGTTGGTATATAATCATTGTCAATGCTATAAACAATTAGATCGGTATAGCCAATAACTTTACTAAATTCGATGATTTTTGAAAATGCATCTAGTTTGGTCACATTATTAATATGATCATACCCGAAATTAGCTAGCGTTAGAGTATAATGTAGGCCGACTTGATGGCAAGATTTAATGTAACTTAGTATGTGCAATGCAATTAACCATTAGAAATTTCTTCAAACGTGAAAACGCTAAATTATGCAAATCGCATATTTTATTGCCGTAAGGTGAATTATGCGAATATTATGTCAAGTCATAATCCAGGACATTTTAGTGCAGATCATCTATGATTAGGAGGGTGGACAGGCAAACAAAACTTGCTAGTGATTTGAAAATATAAGTCCTTTGCTTCGCTTCAGGCAATAATTTTATATTTCCAACTACAGATCCAAAATTCCGTTTAGTAGAAACATCTCTATCAAAAGTTAGGTTATATCACGCCACAATTTTGTAAACTGCTCCCTGATAATACAAATTACGTTTATGTTAAAAAGTTCATTAATCATTTCAACGTAAACGTAATTTGTGTTATCAAGTCAGAAGTAGATATAGGAAAATCAAAGATTATTTAATCTACTGCACAGCTTGCACAGGCCTGCATTACGGCTAATGCAGGCAAGAATTGTTAAATTCTGTGTCATTCCGTAAAATTCAGAACTTACGAAACATTCCGCCTGCGCAGCGTCTCAGAAGTGGATCTTACCCAGGAACGTCGCAAAAAAGTTATTGTCACGTGATAGTATTTGTGACGCAAAAAAATCTTAAGTTGGGTTAGTGCTTCTAATAAGGCTAGGCGCTAATGAGGTTTATAGTAATATTGCTCAAGGAATTTTTTGTTTGAGCACAAAAGGTGGTTTCTTATGCAAATTTTTGAGAAATAAGCGATTTTTGAAAGAACGTTTGTTTTGATCTTCCTTATCGTGTTAAATTTTTATGGCACCACTAATCTAGCTCTCAGTATACGATATCAGCTGATATTTGACACTTATTTGGGATAGCCGTGTGAAAAAAAAACTTAGGTTGCTTTACAAGAATGTCGATGTGTTTGTAATAGGCATGCTACGTTTTTATTTGTAATTGTGTATTCTTTGAGTTACAAGTTTTGATATTCGTATTATTGGTTAGTCTGAATTTTTATATAACTGCATGATAAGTGGAATTTCTTTTTTGGTGGTGAACATTTCTTTTTTTTTTGTAATCCAATTAGTAAGATTATTTCATAAGAAACATGGTGGAACTACGAATCAGATAATAGTACGTTCTATTTGTTCGTGGAATGAAAACATTTTCATTGTTCATCACTTCAAATGGTAACATGGCGTAATATTTATTTTACAGACCATGAGTGCGTGAGAGCGAAAACCTATAATTGGTCAGTTGCAGGTTTTCTCACGCACTCATATAAACAATTTCATGCAGTTACCATAGCAGTTCTAATTAAATAAACTAACTCTTTAACTTTGGCATTGGGAAAAAATGCACTTATTGTAAATAAAAAGAATAAAAATCAATTTAATTAGAATTAAAATGTGAGAATATTTTTTAAATTTCGTAAAACTTTACCTTTAACTCATTTAAAAAATTCTAAATCCACAAATTCAATTCCCAATCACAACATGAATAAAACAATTTTCTTTATTTATTACATAATTTGTAATGATAATATGCCTTTTGGTTATATTTAATACATTTTTGTAGTTATTTACGTAAATAAATCTGGATAGTTCTGTTTATATGATAACCGAATCGAACGTATAGTTCCATAGTTATTCTAGATATCTGATTAACTTAATAAGTAATCACAAAAAATTTTCACCAGACATTGATTACACAAAATTTATATGATCTAAGTCTTGTTTTCTCTTAGAGCACCATAAATGATATTGTACGTAGGACATCTCTAGTAGCAATGATTTCAGCTTAATATTTAAAAATAGAATTGCATTATTTGTAATTCCAAGTGCTATAGATAGTACAGTATTATTTCACGGATTGGAGGCAAAATCGATTACTTCAATTTATCTAAGTCGATCAAGAGGTGTCTTTACATTTCGATAATCTAACATACAACGATTTTAGTTAGTAAGATACCATGATATATTAGCATCAACTTTTGTTAATCAAATAATTGAAACATGGACCCCTTTTAAGCTTTTAAAATCACATACATATCCTAATTCTAACTCTAAGCCTAAAAGATGCGCCCCAAGAATTTACTGAGTCATAATTTTTAACTTAAAATAACGAGATTTCGTTTAAACTGATTTTTTTAGCGCTTATAAAATCTGTATTGAAAAATTTATCCATTATCCAGACGAAAACTGGTTATAGAACCTCGTGTACAATCAGCTGGTACGTGATTATGAGAGAAAATGGTTTCGTGACAAACCGAATATGATCAAGGGCACACAAAAATTACATTATTTAAAAACCAATAATGGAATACGTATAATTAGAACCAATGGACTGTTCACGAGTTCTAAACGATATTAACTATTCGTTCAAAGGGGATGATGTGTTTTGATTAAAGTTTGTGTTCAATTTCAGACTTTTAATTTATCGTTATTTACAGGTGTTGACATCATTTTTGTACAAGGTCACACTTGAATTCAATTCTCCAAGCTAAACTGACTATAGAATCTCAATGTTTTATTAATGTATGATAAAGATTGTACTGTGTGCAAATAAGAGCCTATACATTAGATGGACATATGGTAAATAGTATGGTACGGAAACGTAAATTGGGAAAATCATGATAGTACATACAGTTTGTAAAAGAAAGCATTCTTTCGAAGCAAAGCTAATTTTCCTATAACCTCACACGAAAAAAAGAACAATGCTCGCACTTTCCCTAACCCTAAACATAAAAAAAAGTGTAAAGGATTAGGTCTCCTCTTTCATTTGGTATGAGAATGTGACGAATCATCTGTGTGACCGGTTCCAATCAACTCGCAGACAATCACTTCATAGACACAACATTTCATCGACAATTATTCACCAACAAGCTCATTTCACCGACAGTTTATTTCACCGAAGCTCATTTCACAGACAAAGTAGTTTTAGCTATTGTCGTTCAGGTTAGAATTAGAGTTAAAGTTAGTAAAATTTGTAAATAAAACCTTGTCGGTGAAATAAACTGTCGGTAAAATGAACTTGTCGGTGAATAATTGTTGGTAAAATGTGTTGTCCATTGTTGGCGAAATAATACGGATCCTGTGTGACGAGTAAGCATTGGCTAAATAATTATATTAACTAATGCTTATTAGCCACACCCAATGATTCGTCACATCCTTGTGCCGAACGAATAATGGATAATCTATAAGACTGTTAACCGTACGTACTATCAAAATTTTACTTAATTTTCGTACGTCCGTACATATTTGTACAATCGTACAGTACTAACTACCTACATTAGATTAAACCCCTTAAAATAGACCAAAAAATTCAGAACAATTTTCCTACATAATCTATTCATCATTTGCAGCGGATCTGAAAGATTTGATCGATTTGGCAGTGGCAGATTTAGCATATGAACCGTGATAACTAATAATTGAAACGGACAGAGCTTAAATGCGACGAATCAATGGTTTATTATTAACATTTAATAAGATAGCTGCGCAACATAGTTTCTCTAAAACCAGGAACAGATGCACCATTATGTAAATTGATTTGTTTTTTTCGAATTTCAAATAGGAATTTCAATCCTAACTTGTCCCACCTCAAATATTAAGTACATACGTACGATATGTGCCAAAAATAAAAACAAAAATAAATAAAATAAATAAATAGATAAAAACATAAAGTGGCAAAGCAAATATTTATTGAAGTCTAATTCTGTATAAAATTAGTAGTCTGAATAGCTTGAGATCACAGTGTCGTGCTTGAAGTTGTAAATTTAGACGACTGTAGTTAAAACTGCCTAAAATTACTAGTTAACGCAGGCAAGGAAGATCTAATTTTAAAGCAGATGTCAACTTCAAACACGACATGCCATAATCACATGTTTTAAAATGGTGAAAAATGTTTTTTTATCATCCCTTCATATAGCTTTAAAAGACCTCTATTTGCAACAGTGACAATTATTAATCGATAATGACCAGATAACTAATATCAATATGCAATATAACGAAAAAAAATTTAGGTTATAAGTTTAAATAATTGCTAAACACTTCAATGTTAGCAGATCATCAATAAGTAGAGTTCTTAAACAATTTTAAAGATATAGATATGTTGAAAAACTTCTGCCACTTGTAAGAAAACCAGTTTACTAAACCTGATAAAATCTCTTAAGACTTTAATTGAAAAAAAGCCTGACTGATATTTTTATAAGTTACAATCTGAAATAGAGCTTTGGAAACAGAGATTGTTAAGATAAATATGGGTACACAAAAAAACTTAACATAAATTCAAATATATAGTACGCATACGTACACAAATTGAATTGTGTAAGCTAACTACATTATTAAACATTCGTATCAATTAGATGCAGGCGAATCGTCCCTTGATGTTCCAATGATGTTACAGCTTAAGCCGTAACTAGCTAAAGCCTATTTCGTAACTAGTTACAGTATTCATTGGGACGATTCGCTTGCACCTCTAGCATCAAAAAAAAAATAAATAAATTATCTTTCGCTATTAGCTGCAACCGTGCCTAAGGTTACTCAATTAACCACAAAATTTTCGTGTAACGTATTAAATCTCTGTAATAAACGTTACATTGATCATACCGAAATCATAAGGTGTCCCAGGAATGATGTAATTCGGACCATACCGAAGCAGCAAATTTCCGATTTTTATGGCACGGTCCGTCCCGGCCCGACACGGCCGAGCCAGATTTTTGTAACCCGATGGCGCAAAATTTTAGGTCACGTGACCAATTAAACAACAAAAATTAACGTTAATGGTTGCATTAATACAATGTATAAAGAATATATCTAAATTTTTGTGCCGAAATCTTTTATTTAATAACAAAAGACTGATTTTCTTTGCGAATTTATGAGTTTCTTGTTTTTGTTTCGCCTTAAATTTTTTACTTCTCATTTGTATGTTATACGCTGATCTTACAATCGGATTGAATAAAAATTACGGAACCGCCAACATCAAATTTCATAAATTGATTACTAATATACAATTTGTAATTAAAAATTAGTGGATCATGTAAAATACGACTGAATTGTTTGGATCTCGTATTTTAAACCCAAATTTAGGGGATTTAAATAAAGGTCCAATACCAAAAATACCGAATTAGGAATTTTGCAAGAAATGTTTTTTTCGTTTTCGTTAGAACACAGATGGTTCAAATCACGGAATATAGATTTTGGATTTTTCTGCGGTACTCTGCCACTAAACTATATCTTCAGATCAAAATTTATTGAGCTTTTCTTTTTTACCATATATGAATAACAAAAGAAAACCGGACTTCGGACTTTCAAGTTTACTTTTATTATTTATCGACTCAGCCAAATACGGGTGACAACAAGGAGAAGTCCGGGCTGGATCAAAAACATATAATACGTAAGTAAATTTAATAACGTGTCAGATGGTCGCCTTTAAAGCTAAATACGGTAAACAATAAACTAACATCAAAGCCTGAAGTCTGGTTTTCTTTCGCATATGACGCGTAAGTAAGCCAAATATGTCACCCATCCGGCTAAATTCTGTAACAATAATAATAGGCTTAAAGACGAAATCAGGTTTTACTCGGATAAACGAATGTTCCGAAGATCAAAGATGTATTTTATTTTTATATACAGTATCAGGTTTTTTAGGGTGTTTTAAAGTACTTTAATCAATAGTCGGGGGCAAAGTTTTAATTAATTGATAAAAAAGTTATCATTTCGATAACATAAAATCTGGATCACAATTAGTAATGGGATCCCCGAATTTTTAATTACTGTAAAAATAAAATTAATTATTGGTTATTAATCGTTAAAAGTTCGAAAACTATTTCTGCGACAATTATTAATTATTATTAATTATTATTAATTCAAGAGGTCTCATGATTAATCATAATAATTTGAATAATTTGAACAACATTGCGATCACTAGCTGATTACATTGAGGGAGTTATTTGAGAACACCCTTAAATTCAGGTCAATACCATTTTTATTTTTATTTGCTCCGTTGAAATTAGGGTGCTTAAAGTAGAAAACATATTTGAAGTTTATAAAAAATAATTAATTTAATTTTATTATTGAAATTGATGAACATATCAACAAAAATTTTATGTATGTCAAGTGTTCAAAAATACTAAATTTCTCGATGACATTCTATGAAAAAAGTTTCCTGAAAAGGAAAAGTTTAATAGATTTAAAATTTAGAGATCCGATTCATTATACCTTCGCAGGGTACGCAGAATTTTGAGAGACCGTGCGCAGGCGCAGGATGCGTAGCCTGTGCAATGGATTCAAAAAATTCACAATTTGCACATTCCTAATTAAAACTATGTTAGCTATATTGATCGAATTCTAAGATCAACTTTTTATTAGAGAAATTTATAGTAGTAAATCGAATATTATTTTTAGGTTTGTATTATTTCACCGACAATCACTTAACAGACAACTTAGTTTACAGACAAAGTTTATTTTGCTGACAATTAATTCACAGACAAGTTCACTTGACAGACAGTATATTTCACCGACATGTTTTTTTTTAATGAATTGTACTAACCTTAACACTAATTCTAAATCTAACACTAATGACAGTGAGTAGAATTATTGTGTCAGTGAAATGAACCTTCGATGAAATATACTGTGAAATGAACTTGTCTGTGAATTAATCGTCGGTAAAATAAATCTAACTATCGCCAACCATTATTTTTGTATTGTTTAATTATTAATAAAAAAATATAAACTTTTAAAAGCTTTAGACAAAAATTGTACTTACTTTTTGAGTTTCTTTTTTGAATGAAAAGTATTCAATAGGACTGTCTTGAAAGTAAATGTTGGTTTTTTGCGAAAGCTTTAATTTATTTTTAGAATTTTTTATTATTATTATAATTAATAAAATTTAAAAGATTCCATGAGTTAAGCGCTCAAAGCTTGCTCGACATTTTTTCATTCTTTAGCGTTTTATAAACAATTTGTGAAAATTTCAAGGTGATTTGATGCCTTGACAAGAACCTTAACTGTTTTGAAACTTTTTTTACCAAATATTGGTGTTAGTAATCAAGATAATCATAATCACAGTATTAAATATCGAATATACAAATAAAATTTGATTGTTGGTCGTGTAACGTGAAAATCTATGATACGAAAATGCTATAGTTATCTAACATAGTTTTGATTACTTAGTTGATGCTCCACCATAATATTATACGATCATAAATAGACTTGGAAGACTCAAATCAATTGTTCGAGTGGCTTATTTGTATACTTTAACCTTTGAAAAGAATAGGTATGCCGACTAGTCCAAGATATCAGAAACAAATTTAATTAAAGGGCCTAAGTCTGCAAAATACATTATTAATAATTTTAACTAGATAATTCGATGATATACTCCTAGAAAATTAGCAAGTGAGACTGTGCCAGGTGTCATTGTAACAGTAAAACGAGCGAGAAGCAGCAACAACAGGTTCCGCCTGCTCGAAGCAGGCGTGAATCAGGTGACTATCATCTGTGATGGGAAAGGGTTGGTCGAGAAATTTGTTTGTCTAAAACTATTGTGTTGAAGGGTTTATTATATATCGGTTAGGTTCTATTACGTATATCTGGTTGTTAATTCATGTGATTTGACGTCTCGACCCATGCCCTTGACTGGGTGCAGGAGTTAGCACGTGCCGTGTAACCCTGGTCAGTACTACCTTTCTTGTCTGCCAACATGACGAATATTAAATGATACGCAACTTTAATGTTAAGGTTAGCATTTTGAATAAGGTTAGAGGTTGGAAGGAAAACTTTTTGTTAGAATACTAAAGCCGGTTTTTTATCCAGATTTCCGAGAAATGAGCAATTTTCGACAGAGCGACCGTTTTTTTAATTTTCCTGACCGTGTTACGTTACACCGGATCTTGAAATCTAATTATAGACAATAAGCGACGCTTACGTCACAATCTGACACATTACAGATGACAACCTAGCATTCCCAAAAATGTAGGACTAAAAATTCGGTTATATTAATGTTCGTGTTGTATTAGGCTTAGGCAGTAATAAAATATATTGCAAGGTTGTGCGAGGAATTTTTTTTTGTTAAGAATTCAAACGGTGGTTTCTAGAGCAAATTTTTTGACTTTTAAAAAAAGCAAATTATCTTCCCGATCGTACTACGTTACATTAAATCATGATCAGTTATTGGATAATTTTTGTGTAATTCCACATTTTTTCGGGTTGTTCATTTAGATATGTCTGATATTTATGGTCAAATGTACGCGATGTTACACGAAAGCGATGTACGAATCATTCCTCAAATGTAAATAATGGTTCGGAATTAAATGTGCCTTATTACGTAACAACAATACAACTAGAAAAATAGCTCTTCAAAATGTGTTTCATTGGTTAATAGTCGTTGTGTATATGACGTAACTAACTAATCATATGAATGTCTCTTACAAGTTTTTCCGCTATAGAGCATATATGCACCAGACATTTTGTGCCAAATTTTGTCGATCATTGTGTTGTAAAAAAAATTTTTAAATTAGGATGATTTTTTGCATAATATCCTGATATATATTGAATAAGCAGAAACGGAGTTCCAACGGATCAGGATATTATTACAAACGACCGTTTTTTTTGAAATCACCTGATATTGGATCAGGAGATCTGCGCCACAATGATCGACAAAGCTTGGAGCAGAATGTTCGTCATCTGCAATTTTGAATTATCGACGGATTGTTTGATGGGAGGAATATCCTATTTAAGGTTTTCCGACGGATTTTTTGAAGAAATATCCTAATAAAGTTTTCCGAAAACTATGTAAGAAAATGGTGACCGCATTGAAAACCCTAGCCTAATAACTGCATATTGCAACCCTCTTTCTAAAGCAAGGTGTCGTGGCCCTTTCTGGATTAATTCATCAGTCGGTTTTTATTTAAGCCGAGTTGAGCTTACTAAAGCGATTTGTTTATCAGTCGGTTTTTATTTAAGCCGAGTTGGCTTACTAAAGCGATTTGTTCATGAAATTTGCAATTTCAAAAAAATTTTCAGTATTACATTGACCTTTATGATTTTTAGTCTGTAACATAGTTGGTATATTAGTTAGTAGTGATTAGTGGTTGTTCGTTCTAATTGTTTGGGTGTACGACGCGTGTTCATGTAATGTGCAACAATTTATGTATTCGTGACAATTATTTACTGTCCTCGTGTGGACCCGTCCAAATTGCAAAAATCGTCTTTATACTCTCATAAACTGACTGGTTACACATGACTAATTCTTCAATCAAATTATAGATTATGTAACGCGAAACCTAAATTATATAATTCAAAAAATTCTGATTTACACAAAATTTTAACTAGCATTTTTTGTCTTCTAATAAAAAAAACTTTAATATGTATGCTTTTATTTATCTACTCACCTATCAATTGTAAAATAATACCGTATAATGCTGACCATAGCACTTGTACTCTCCTTATGCAAAGTACCCTCTATTAAAACTTCTTATGGTACAACATAAAATACCTTATTTTTCATATGAATAATGCTAGCATAGAACCTTGTTACTATCCAAATTTTGTCCACATAATATGGCCTATAGTAGCGGAGTTATCGCTTGTTATCGAAAGATGTTCACTTGTTTACGTGATTAGCAAGAGTAGAATAATCTTCCCCAGAAACACCCTGACGATTTCACATTCACGTGATATTAATTTATGGTGGCTTATAAATTATGTATACCAAATACGTATACTGATATGTACGTTGAAAGGAGGTGTCGATGGGACGCAGTAACAACCAATGGCTATGTTGATCATCTACCTAATATGGGCTTCCCGGGATTATCGCTCCTAAAAGTCTAATCAGTCCTAAAAGTCTTTTAGATCTGTACGAAGATATAGGAGCAATAAGAGCTTTAAGAGAAAACGGTAGTAAAAGGGATATAAGAGATTTAAGGGTTATAAGTGATAAAGGATGTTAAAGGGATATAAGGGATATAATACGTTTAATACTTTTAATACCTTAAAGAGTGCATATGTAATAAACCAATATATAATAAAGGCTTCGAGCCCTACGAGAAGCAGTAGTTTGTGCTTGTAATGAAGTTTGACCCTAATGATTCCTTACCTTCGCTAGATTCCTAAACCTATGATCATAAACACACCACTCACCAAATCTAACCACCTCTTATCGACTAAGCCATTCATAGGTTACATGACGTATCCGTTTGAGAAGCGACTGACATGCCGAGACCAGTTCTCTGGTGTCATTTTGGTGGTAACTATGAGATGAACTAAAAGAAGCCGATATCAAAGCTGAAGTCTTGAGGCAAGAAGTGAGGTGAACCTGCCTATAAGTCGTAATGATAGAGTCTGGTCTGGTGAGGAATAAGACCTGTGCAAAAAGGGTGAAGTGCTTGTATATTAAAAAGTTGCAATAAAGGTTAAAAAGAAAAGAAACCCCCCAAAATGAAACGTAACTGCAAAGTGAAGAAAAGCCTAGGTGGTCTAAACTTTTTAATTTTGTGCTTCTGACCAAAGTCATTCCTTAAAGATTTCTAAAGCCCAAAGAATTCTCTGAAAGTGAGGCCAAAAAGAATGAATATAATCTCTGCAATAGCCATCTGGAACCACATAGGTTGGACCCTCCTGTTGGCACATATAATGTTGAACATTGCCATCAAAATGGAATGGGTGTCGAAAAAGATGAACAAAAAGTCTTCATCTATTATCAAAACCCTGCCAATATGAGTAATGCTAATGGTGCGTATGATGTTGGTTATTGTTATCAAAATGGGAATGGAGTTCAAAAGAATGAACGTAAGACATTCAGATACTATAAAAAAAAAAATCTGCGAAAATAGAGAATGCCAATCGAACCAGAGTTGCCGCCGCCAAAGAAGGAAGACGAAGATATAGAAAGAAAACCTAAAGAAAACAATGAGCAAATATGGTTGTTAGTAAAATGGACCAAAAATAAAAAATATGAAAAAAAAAAAAACTTATTGTCAGTAATTGTTGAAGACGAGAATTTAGAGGCTCTATGGCGCTCCTATTGTACCCAAGAAATAGTGAAAAAAAAAGAAGTAATAAATAAAAAGTTGCTGAAATACCTACCTGAGTTTGGAATTTGCCCAGATTTGTTTATCAAGTATATGCGTGGTATGCATAAACTAAGTGGAGGAGGAATGTGAGCCGTAAAATGTGATTTTGAAAGCACATGAAAGGAGATGTCGATGGGATGCAGTAACAACCAATGGCTATGTTGATCATCTACCTAATATGGGCTTCCCAGGATTATTGCTCCTAAAAGTCTTATCAGTTCTAAAAGTCTTTTAGATCTGTAAGAAGATATAGGAGCAATAAGAGCTTTAAGAGAAAACGGTAATAAAAAGGATATAAGAGATTTAAGGGTTATAAGTGATAAAGGATGTTAAAGAGATATAAGAGATATAATACGTTTAATACTTTTAATACCTTAAAGAGTACATATGTAATAAACCAATATATAATAAAGGCTTCAAACCCTACGAGAAGCAGTAGTTCATGCTTGTAATGAAGTTTGACCCTAATGATTCCCTATATTCGCTAGATTCCTAAAACCTATGATCATAAACACATCACTCGCCAAATCTAACCGCCTCTTATCGACTAAGCCATTCGTAGGTTACACAACGTATCTGTTTGAGAAGCAACCAACATGTCGAGACTAGTTCTCTAGTGTCAACATATTCAATAATTAAATTATTGATAATCATTATTAGAATTTCCTTTTTCGAATTAAAATGAATAAACCTCTCTTGTCTAAAAACAATAACGATAAAGGTAAATCAATAATGGAAGCCTCAAGCTCAACTCTTGCATCAACATTACATTGCTCAGGGTGCGATCATATACAATCTATTAGTAAATTTATTAGCCCTGGAGCAAACAATACTGTAAAGCAATATTGAACTTGTGACCACTGCCACAGTAGAACCACATAGCTAAAAAGAAATAAAAAAAAAAGGCAGCTTAAAGATGATCCAGAGGAAGACACTATAGACAAAAATACTTTGAAGGAAGTAATTGATTTAAATAACCTTGAAGATTTTATTATCCAAATCATCGATTTGTATAAATTACAATCTGAAGGTAATCTAAAAAATATGTCACCATTTCATTTTGAATGTAATATAAATATCTCAACTCTAAATAAATCTACAAGAGAGGTGGCAAATGAACTAATAATGGTTATTGAAAATGTTGATGAATTCAAATGGATTTATCATCAATCTTACATGGGAAAACATACTGTAACATACTGGTATCATTGCTCTTAATAGGATAATTTAGCAAATAAGCCTAAGAAACATCAAGATATATTAAAACAGCAGAATACATTAGCAATAAAATATTTTAGCTGTGGCAGCATTATTAGAATAGTCATTAATCAACAAATTAATATAGTGAAGTTATATTTTCAACATAACTTTCTACATGCTCAACCAAAAATGTAATAGTAATACAAGATATTAAAGATTTTATTAAAGAAAATATAGATTTATTACCTCGTAAAATATATTCACAACTTATAAATAAGGATTTAAATATTTCTATCTGACAGAGTCAAGTTCACTTTTGGTAGACACAATTAGGTCAAGATAGATATAAATGCAATGAAAATGTTTTGAATCTGCTGTTCAATGGCTTAGAGAAAAACAGCATAAAGTTATTTTAGAAATAACACATCCTATTACACACTTGCTATTAAAACTGACCTGTATGAATTTTTTTAAAACAATTAAAACTGAAGTATATGAATGCAGCATTGATGTCACCTACAATACTAATAATCTTGAATTTGAGTTATACAGCTTTTATGTAGAATTTAATGATATAGGATTTGCCCTTGCATATTTCTTTTTAGAAAACAATGGGCATTGTAAGGATGGCTTATAAACTACCTATATTCAAATGTTTCTTACAAAAATGTATGAGTTGGGAATACATCTACAATTTTTTCTTACTGATAAAGACTTTTTCCAGATTAACACTACATACTCTACTTGGGAAGGCATTAAAGTTCAACTTTGTCAATGGCATTTAAAAAGGGCAATTATGACTTAATTAGCAAGTACTAAACTTTCAAAAAATTCTTATAATCCTTTATCTGAATTTGATTATCGATTTCTATTTAATACTACTACATCATCTCAAAAATTTTATCTAAAAAAATACGGAGACACTGTATATAAAATTATGGAATGTCATTTTTATTAACACCCTCTCATACCAACAATCAATAGACAATTTTTAACAAGTACAGAAATATATAATGCAGTTGTTCAAGAAATGTATAAGTTCTGCAAAGAACATTCACTAATTTTATTATGGAGTTACTTGTGAAGTGAGTGGTATATTGAAAAAAGATGGATTTTATAGGCATGGTTATCTTGTACAAAACAAATCTTATTTCTTACAATAATGATGTTTATTGAAGGCTATTAGAAGGTCATTAAGTGAGATTTTTTATACAAATTTTTTAGACCATGTTTAGATCTTGTATTGTACATTTTAATTACAAAAGTAACTACTCATAAAATGCATAAATTGTAACAAATTTATTCTGGACATAAAAAACCAGAATGGATTAAACAACTAAAATCAGAATGGAAAAGACTGTTATTACATCCTATTAATAATTCATATGTAACAGATATAAATAAATGAATCTGTGAATGTAGTTATTATCTGACAAATTGATTCCATATTTGTAAACATCTTATTCAACAAAAAGGTCCTATAAGATGTGAATTTTTTAATCATTTAAAAAGAAATCACAATACACCATTTTTAATAGAGGCAAATCAAAATTTTTTTGATATTAATATTGTAAACACGATAGTTTTATTTGATCATATTAATAGTACAACACAATATTTAAATGAGTCAGAAGAGGAGAAGGATTATGATAGAGTGTATAATGAATTAATATCTACAATAACTAAAGCACTTAATATTCTTAAAGAACAGAAAGCGGTCAATAATATTCAATGGATTAAGAGTATTAAAAAAAACTTTAATTCAATTAACAAAATAGTAGATGAAATAGAGCAATACCAATGAAAAAGAATGATGCCTCTAACATGAAGAGAACATATACACAATACTCGATACCTAAATATATAGTAAATCTTGGTAAGTTTAATACATTTGTCTATTTATTATTATATTTTTTTTAAACTAAATTAAAAAAGAACATGTTTTTTGTATACTAACTATCACAATTATGAATCAAAAGGTTTAATATGTCAAATTTATTTTTATTATTTAGAAGTTTCAAATTTTAATAGTTTTTTAAATCAACAATTTATTTAGCAGATTAAAATTTGAGGTTAATAAAATATTTGCAAATTCAGAATGCAAAGCTTGTATTTAATTTATTCACCACTTATTAATTTTTATTATTGCTAGCATTTACCTTTCTTAATTGCTTTGAAATAATATAATATAGCTTAATAGAATTCTATCAAACTTTGAATGCAATTAAAGAAATGATTGTGCCAACCATGTAAGATTATAATAGCTCATTTAATAAAGAGAATTTTCTGGTTTCATTATAAAGTAGCATAGTAAGAATTATTTCAACAATTGAATTTATATATTAAATATGAGACAATTCAGATATTACATTTTATAACTGATCCTGTACATACATATAAATACATTATATTTTTTATTCACTATTATGTGCCACACTTGCCACAATGGTATCATGTGATTGTAAAACCATCAGGGTGTTTTTGAGGAAGTTAAGTAGAATAGTAGTCAAAAACAAAAAATACAATAGTGCCATACCTTGAAAGACATATAATAATTCGAATTATTGTATTTTAAATACCAATTATATTTTATTTAAATTGACCCTCTGATCGACCAATCAGAATTTAAGATCAGATATAACGTAAAAATTATGTTTTTTTAAAAAATCGCTTGTGAAATCACTTTCTGTGTACCAACAAAAAATTTCTTGTTAAATTATGGACTAGAAACTCGTTTAATATTGTATATTGCTAATGTAATGATTTGTTTATAAGAAACATTGTTTTGATTTCACGTTACACCTAATCTTGAATTCTGATTAGCGATGAATGATAATTTTCTAAAATGATTAAAATTTCAAGCTTCAGCTGTGACAATTATTTTTTTTTTTACTTTTCTATTATAAAACATAAATTTTTATAATTGTAAATGGGATGTATGATATACTAATTTCAAATTAATTTTTACAAATGAAACTTTAACCCTTGCTTATGGTTTGGGTTAGTATGGTTTTGGGATTGGGATGATGTATAGTTATATAGATACAAAAAGTGATTCAGTAATAATATATACAGTAAATATGGCTAAGAAGAGTGATATAACTTCAAACC